>JASANB010003280.1:0-41308 GCA_030248155.1 Sabatieria punctata
AGATTGGGTGTTCAAGGCAGATGAAGAAGCTTATGAGCCAAAGAATTGGCAAGATGCCTTTAGCACGATGGCAAGATTGTTAAATGAACTCAGAGACAAGCTGGAGAAGCCAACTACAGTGTTTGAAGACAACAAGGCTACTATTCAAATCGCCTCTGATCCTGTTGGTCACCTCAAAAACAAGCACATAGCTACCAAGTTTCATTTTACTCGTGATGAGATTCTGAATGGGGTGATCGAAGTCTTATACTGTTTAGACTTTAGACTTTAGACTTTATCTCTTCGAACGATATAGCCATTTCTGGCTAATCACATGGATTAAACGTACAGTACGAATAAAACATGACGAACGATAGAGAGAACGCAAGTGCAATGATTACTAAAGGTGCATGAATAAGAATTGCTTACAATACAAAAGACTAAATGTCGCCATAATAGCTAGACAGCAACGATTTAAACTTCAAATAACTGACTGGAGCGGTTAAATCAACAGAGAGGATTTGACAGGCCTCATTTAACAGAGTCGGCGCTCTGTAGCTGAACGCGCGCCGCGCAGCGTCTGTGCGATAGCCAGGCACTACCAGCTTTGGGACTGTGTTTAGGCGAGTAGTTCTTCTGTGGGCAGTGATCTCGACTGCTCCCACTGGATCGCGCTCCAGATACAGCTTGTAGGCTAACAGCTGAGTCTTTCGCTTCAGTTCCAGATGGGGTTCCAACCAGCAGAGTTGCCGTTTGCACTCAGAGGCATGGTCGTACTTGCGCAGGCCGAATACCGTTTTCGCTGCCAAATTGAGAGCTCCGAGTAGAGTCTGGTCGATGTAGGATTGGGGTGCTGCTTGAGTCACTGCAGGGCAGTAGTACATCTTTGACAAGACTGTACTTTCGATTATTCTGATCAGGGTTTCTCTGGGAACGCACTCTTTTACACGTCTGATGGCGAACATATCCTGCTTGCATCGTTTTGTGACATCCAGCAAGTGCGGCAAAAAACTCATATTCTCATCTAGAATCACCCCAAGATTCTTGACTTCAGTGAGGTTGTCCAGTTGTTGACCAAAGAGAGACATTTTAGGCGGAGCAGCAAGCTGACGTCTGTTTTGACTGGTGCCAATGGTCAACACTTGAGTCTTGTTTGGATTGATTTTGAGGCAGTTGCGCGTGCACCAGGCTCCGACCGCATCGAGGTCATTTTGCATGTGTTCCAGCTGTTGCACAGCACTCGCAGTGCCGAATGAAATTCTCAACTGCACGTCATCAGCAAACATGGTGCACTTTGCTTGCTGCACAACCAGAGGTAGATCGTTGACGAAGGCCAGGAATAGAAGTGGACCCAAGATGGACCCCTGCGGAACACCAGTAGAGACAGGCTTGAGGGATGAGAATTCATTTCCGATCCTCACACACTGCTGTCTCTCAGAGAGATACGATCTTATCCACTGGAGTTCTCGGTCAATGATCTGGTACCGCTGCAGCTTAGCGCAGAGAATGTCGTGCTGGACACAGTCAAACGCTTTGGACATGTCCAGAAGAACAAGGGTCGTTAGTTGCTTTTGATGCATGGCTGTCTGGATCGAATTGCTGATCTGCAGCAGTGCTCGTTCCGTAGATTGACCTCGCCTGAAGCCAAACTGTTGAGTACTGAGGTGTTTGTCAAGATGGTTGTACAATTGGTTGTAGACAAACCGCTCCAGACCCTTTCCAAACAGAGGCAACAACGAGATTGGTCGGTAGTTTTCTGGTTTGTCGATGGCGCCAGACTTGTAAACAGGTATTACAACCGAATGCTTCCAAGCAGTGGGGAAAGTGCCAACTTCCAGGGATAGACTGTAGATTTGGTACAGCAAATCTCCAATCACCGGCATTGCCAAATGCAGCACAAACCCGTTTACACCATCTCGACCAGGTGCCTTGAATTTTGGCAGTGAGTTCATCACTTTGTTGAATTCGGAACGAGTGATTTGTCTGAATACAAATTTCTCTTCATTTGTTGGTCTTACTGCAGCTGCCACTTGATCGGAATCAGTAGGTTCATTGTTGGCCACCGATTCTGCCGTTTTCTGGCCAATCTGTGCAAAGTATTCGTTAAACGAAGAAGCTTGCATCCGATCTTCTAACGCACTCACAGATAATGCATTAGCTGCTTTGTTTGGTAGGATGGTGCGCACTGTTTGCCACAGTTTCTGGGAGTTTGATTTAGACTCATCGAATTTGGCTCTGAAGTATGCACGTTTGGCTTCGTTAAAGAGCGAGCTGGTGAAGTTTCTCACTCTTTTGTAGTCGCACCAGTCGGCTTGGTCTCGAGTAGTGGTGGCCGTTTTGAGGAATTCATCTCTCAGTTTCATCCAGGCGCGAATCTCTCCATTTACCCATGGGTAACTGCCATATTTGGCTCGGACCAGTTTGGCTGGAGCGTGAGCGTCCAAGACCACTTGGAAAGTGTCAGAGAACACTGTAGCAGCCTGGTCGACATCGTGTTTGGAGAGCGCGTCAAAGACAGACGTCCAATCGGCAGCCATTAGGTCATTTGAGAAAGCCTCTTTGTCTATCTTTCTGTAATTTCTCATCAATTTCCAAGTCCATTTAGGGTTGCGATGGCTAATATCGAGAGCCGTGAAGACTAAGAAGTGGTCGCTGATACCACTCTGGTACACCTGAGTAAATGATGACTTGAGTCGGTCGCACAGTAGCACCCAGTCAATTAGCGTTTCTGACTGCTCAGTCTGTCTTGTGAACTGAGCCACAGACTGAGTGAGGCTGTTTTGATTGAGAACCGTTCGCAGACTTTGCGTATAATTCTCAGGCTTGCTCAGGTCATGATTGAAGTCTCCGAAAAAAGCGTAGCGCAACTGATTGGCGGCCAGTTGTTCTGTGGTGTTGTTTAGAGCGTCCAGCATCGTTTGCAGTGATACGGTAGGCGGCCGGTAGCAGCATAGCAGCACCAACGGCTGGTTTTTGCGTGGTGAAACTTTGACACAGAGCTGTTCGTACTGTTTGCCGGTAGCTTGAATGGTCAGGTCTGGCTGCTTTTCTGGCTTCAAGTGCATTCTTGCATATGCTGCCGTGCCTCCACCCCTTTCATTGCTGACTCGGCTGTTTGTAAGCAGCATAAAACCCGGTATTTCTAAATCGTACGTGGCCGCATTGGCGTCCAACCACGTCTCTTGTAACAACAATACATCGATATCAGACTGGCGCAACAGCAGCTCTCGCACTTGCGCAATTTTCTCTGGCGGCCGCAGAGACTGGACGTTAAGAGATAGCACCTTTACCTGGCCTTTGTGCAGACTGGTTTTGTCTCTGAGCTCCATAAAGCACTCAGCTTGACCTATCGATTGCACCTGGGCTATAGCGCACATTCTGACTTGTTTTGCACGAAAAGGCGGAGTTTGGTTTATGGCCAGCCAATCATGGTTCGATGCACTCAGGTCAGTGAAACGACAGCAAATACTCCAAAACAGCAAAACGACGATTTCTGCACTGAATCGGTTCGGTACGTAGCGCAGCGACATGTTGCAGGCATCTACCAAAGTTGCCAAGTAACTTGCCAAACAAAAATAGTGACAGCACTTGCGCAAGTAATCGAGTAAAACAAGTAAAGAAAAGATCCGCTCCGGGCCGCCAGCAGCGAGGAGTTTATACCACCGCTCGGCACGTGCACCCGGCCCAAGACCTGCACCCGGCCCAAGACCTACTGTTCTACTAAAGAGATGCTGGCTGACTTCATGACAAAGCCTTTGCCTCGTGATCAGTTTGAGAAGCTCCACTCAGCCGCAGGACTAACCCAGGATTCATCTGTCGAGAAGGAGTGTTGAAATGTTGCGACAGATGATCATTTATTATGTGTACTTGTCTAAATTCCTTTCCCTTCCGTTGTGTGCTGTGTTGTGTGCGGCTGTTAGTAACTTTTTGTGTTGTGTCTTTTACCGAGTAAACCTACTAGTCAACGTGCTTCACTGACACACGCAGTCCTACGTTCCATACCTTCAATTGATAACACGTATCTAACTAAGGTAATGCTGAATATAACATGCAGTAATTAGATGTTGATGTGTAAAATAATAATCAGGAGATCGCCAGCCGTCGTTTGAAACCACATTCAAAATTCTGTGTTCAAAATTTGAAATTCGAGTGATCTCCCCAACGGAGAACGATGGCAAATTGCTGTCTCCCTGAAGCCATTCCAAAGTGCGGACTAGAATAGGAGTAAATCGATTCCCGCCATTAGTGATGTAAAAAATTAATTTAATTGTAATTGAAATTCGCATAATTGGCCCGTTTTTAATTTCAATTCAATTAATTTAATTTAATTGAAATTCAAAAGTTGGGTCATAATTTAATTGTAATTTAATTGAAATTCGCCTGGAATTTCAATTATATTTTCAATTATTTCCTTTGGTGAATCTTGCTAGCGCGCCCGCGCGGCAGACCTTTGTAATGAAATGCGTAAGTATTAGAGGCGCTAATGACTTCAAACAAAAACCTATTTAAGGTTTGCCACCTGTTTATACTGGCCTCACTTTGTTTTGTAATATTTTATGCTCTGCTTTTTATTTTGTAGTTCGTAAAAGTCAAAACAGTGATTTTTGGTGTATTGGTGGGTTTACACCCCTTTTTGGAGAAGGTACCTAGGAAGTGATGTTGCTCAAAAATGCTGAAAACCTTTAGATTATATACTAATAATATATAATAATGAAATATCTGTAAATTTTCCCCAGAATGCTATTTTATGCGTTTTTAAAAGGCAACTTTTTAAAATTTTCTCGCCTGGTTGGTTAGCAGGCTAATCAGGTGTCTTTAAGCTTTTACATGTATATTTTTCGAAGTCCTGGGTCACTATTACTTCCTTTTAACAGCAAAAATACAACAATTTTCAAAAAATTGAAAAATAATTGAAAAAAATTGCATAATT
Source organism: Sabatieria punctata (assembly GCA_030248155.1). NCBI lineage: Eukaryota > Metazoa > Nematoda > Chromadorea > Araeolaimida > Comesomatidae > Sabatieria > Sabatieria punctata. Next base: position 4,910 of record JASANB010003280.1, read on the forward strand.
GAAATTTTCTGAGCTTCCATAATTTAATTGAAAATATAATTGTAATTGAAAATAATGGAAAACTATTTCAATTAATTTAATTTAATTTAATTGAAATTAAAAATGGAGCCCATAATTTAATTGTAATTGAATTGAAATTCAAATTCCATAATTTTACATCACTACCCGCCATCTGCTATCCGTTTTAAATTTTCATAATAGTCAAAGTCAAAGTCACAGTTAATAATTTTGTGATACTGCAGTCAATCAGACAGGTAGTCAAAGTCGAAGTTTGACTACCTTCGGGTCGGGGGTCCTTAACCTGTCTCGGGGACGGGAGGGGGTAAGGGTGTTGTTGATGTGGTGTATGTATTCTAACTAAAAGGTGTTGTAGTGGTGGAGCAAACAGAAGACAATGTTAGCAGTTCTGGTTCAGTGGATTGCGTTTGCTTGGTTTTTGGTTGGTTGGGCCCACCCGGCCATGCATGTACAAGTAAGCTTTGTTTGTTTGTTTGTTCAATAATTTTTGAGAAAAGCCGCTGTTTCTAATGCATCCATCAGAGACCGGACAAGTTTTGCCGCCGAAGATCTATTTCTAGCGGGCTGTTTTCAAACTTGAGTATTAGGCAAAAAGTCCATCGACCAGATCAATCCAGATTTGACAAACATGATGACATGATTCTGATTGGAAGGTTTACATCTGATCTCAGCCAGATCAGCTTGACTAAAAAGCGTCAACAGCTTAGCAAGCAGCATTTTTGTTAGTTGCTAAACATCGAGTTTAAAAAAGTTGCCTTCACAGCTGGATTTCGGGCTGGCTCAGCCGAACCACACCTTTGCTGGCATCTATATAGTTTCGGGTTTGGTCACAGACATCAGCTGCGCCGTGCTGGTTCCGTTGCTGTATGTGGTTTGCTTCTGCAAAGTGCTTCACCACGCCCTCACCGTGGCCGGCAACCAGAACCAGAACCAGGCCTGGAGAGCACAGATCAACCTGAGCATTCAGGGGTCCTTGATGAGCTCTATCCTCTTCTGTACCACACTCAACTCGGCTCAAAAGAACTTGGGCCTGCCTCAAATCTTTCCCCAACGTCTTATAGATTTTCTGTTGTGCGTGCCGTTCTATATCAACCCGTATGTATTGCTGGCTATGTCCAGTGCGGTGAGAAAAAAGGTCAAAGTCTTGATTAAGGGAGATAGCAATCAAGTAGGTGTGGTCAGTGCTGCTGCTAGTAGTTTCCGAGCCAGATAGACACTGATTATTTCATATTTACCTCCTTGTGACACACCAGGGACTTGTTTCACCAATTTACAAACGGTTACAAATAGTCTCAAATACACACGCAAGTTAGAGACCTCTATGGGCCGGATTGGCGGCCGCGTCGGTGGCTCAGTGGGTAACTCGCTGCCTCTGAGTCACGTGCGGCCCCTGCATCCGTAGCGGTTGTAGTGGTTCATCCTCTCAGCGCGGCAAGTTTCTTGCTGCAAAGAGTTGGTCGTCGGCACAACGCTCCACCCAGGCCACCGAAAGCTGGTTACAGCGAGTAGGTAAAATGGGAACCAACTGGATCTGCCATTGCACCGAAGCCGCTCCTATAGCATGCCGCGTTGGAGGGAAGATCAACGACGTCAGGAGCCGTCTGGCAAACCAGCAATAAGGCCAATACCGGTTTAGATGTAGTGGCCGGGCGGCCGTTGTGAGCTGTCGGCACCCTGACGTCACCACGCCAGGCACTCTCTTAGTACCTGGCGCGCCCAACAGCATGGCCAGAGTGGCTTGGCAGTGAAAGAAGGGCAAACGTCCGAGATGACGAACACTACGGGGGTCGCGCAATGGACCGCAGAGGTCTGAGGGTAGGGCCGTAAGGCCCCCCTCACATCGGGCCGGATTGGCCAAGACCCAGCCGGGGCACTGCAGAATCCGGCCCGTGCATGTCTGCAACTTGTGTGCGTATTTGTATTTGAGATGGTTTACTATACGTACAGAAATCATGACAACTCTTCAAACTTTAAGAAATAATGATTTAGCGTAGAACATATGACAATTGCATAGAGCAACTGGGACAACTTTTAAAAATCGGTGTGTTGCAAGGAGTTAGTTTTAGATTCAGATTTCAGTCACTGATTCGTTCTTTCCTTTTCTCTTGTTTTGAATATACAATACTATTTGAAGTCGGAGAATCGAAGTTGCGCTGATTTTGTTATCAGACTTTGGTTTGTTCTAGTAGTGTAAGTAAACAAGAAGTGTGAAACTCATATCAAATAGCAGCAAGGAAGACCAGATTCTGCTTGCTTTTGTATTGGGAGGGGGCTAAAACTCAATGAACCAACGCCCAATATATTACATATTGTTTGATCAGTACATCTTCATGCCTCAGGTGTACAAACCAACTTGAGTTCAATGATGCTGAATGGAAGTTTGAACAGGCTAAATGCTTAATGCTGCCCATAAACGGAATCCAAAGATTGTACTAGCACAATAGAAGAACTGTGAAGCAACATCAATCAAAGACAGCTGGATGAAGAAGACCGCAATGTTCTACGATGCTTTTTGTAAATCTGTGTTTTTATTTATTGTATGCATTTCACTGTCATACTGTCTAGCCTACATCTACATAAAATGGAGCTGTCAAGTGCAAAAGCAGAATATGTAGGTAAAATGTGTCTAAGCATAGCACGTTCACCAGTTGCTGGTAGTCCTAACAAAACTCTGCAGACTCATTTACAATCAGCTCTTGGAATACAAATCTGCTTGTTTTGATCAAATACGAAGCGTCTATTGCAGACGCATCCGGACTCGCACTCCTCCCGGTTCACCACTTTCACTCTTCCATTGCCGCAAGTGCGTTCTTGCTCTGGCATGCAATTAGCGAAGTGGGCGTTCGGATCCTTGCAGGTTCCAGCTAAAGTTTCAAGCAGCAATTTGAACAAGGACAGACAGACGGACGGACGGACGGACAGATGGACGGATGGACAGACAGATGGACGGACGGACGGATGGACAGACGGACGGACGGACGGATGGACGGACGGATGGACAGACAGACAGACGGACGGACGGATGGACAGACGGATGGACGGATGGACGGACGGACGGACAGGCAGAGAGATGGACAGATGGATGGACAAATGGACAAACAAGTAAAGAAGAAGATTTACGGCAGAATTTTCTCTTTCTCCATGACACTTGCAACCACTGCTGACCAAGAGCTCGAGCACAGCGATTCTGCATGTCAATCACTCGTTCGCAGACCTCAGTGGCCTCTCTATCAGTGGGGGTTGCATGGTTGCAGACATCCACTAAGCAGTCCTGGTAGAGGGCATTGACATCCACTCGTGGGTCGTTGATGCAGTCGTTGAAAGGGTTCTTTCGCTACTCACGCAACATGCGACACTCACGGCGCGCTGTTCTCTTGTCAGCTTGTGAACAGGCTTTGAACAGGTCCACATATTTCTGGCCCTCCACCACTTTCCTGAATGGTTGCACAAATGGGTAGATTTTTGAAAATTTCTATAGAGCTTTATCTGGAGAAAGCAAAAGTTTCAAGGACGGAAGCTGTTTTGGAAATCGCACATTACAAACCACAGAAAGCATACGATTTTCCATCAACCACGGAAACTCACAAACGGAACAGCGCTAAGCCTTATCCAGGTCACGGAAATTGACCGCCTTAATAAGCATTTCAGCGACCAGCAGCAGTTAGGTCACGGAACGCCATATCCTTGAACACAGCCAGCCCTCAAACTAATTTCCGTGTCTCACGGAAAATCGTATCCTTTCTGTGATTTGTACTGTATGTATTGTGTGCAAGATTACCTTTCATCCGCATTCACCATATACTTTGCGATCATGGTTTTGTAGCCTTCGGCATTCACATAGCCTGAGGCATGCAGTACTTGGGCCTTCTGAACTGGGGTGGCCACAGGAACACAGAGGTCATTGTTGGGGTCGGTGTCAGCATCCACACAGCCCACGTACCCATTGACACAGCCGAAAAAGCGCTCCTGATGCGGTAGTGTCACACACACATAACTCTGCAACAGTTGTCACCTGTGCAGTCCCTGAGCCATCAATCTAACAGCACTTGGAATGAAAAACTGTGCTTACTCCACGCTTTGTAACTCTGAGTCCAAAGTCTGTTTCAATCACTGTGGTGCCGCCGGCAGCCTGCTCTACTTTGACAAATCTGCAGCGTCGATTGGGGTTGGTGACACCGCGCGAATAGTAGGGCAGTTGAACCTGGTTTCCTGGTATGTAGGCCGGGTTTTGGCTGGGGTCATTCACCTAAAATGTAAGAAAACATAAGCTCTCCTAATTATGGGAACCATATTCTACGTACTAGCCTAGCAGTGTCAGTTATAGAAGCATAAAAGAATCAGAAATTTACATAGAGAACACCTGCTCCTACACGAATGCTGACTCCATATGCAATGACTTCAATCTCACTTATGATTGAAGCCGCGGCTCCATAGGGACTGAAAGAATTTGTGTAGCTTGCGAAACACCTGCAATCAACATACACAGTTTTTGAGATGACCTGAAAGTTGGGCACGCCATCGCCTCCAGGACAACTCTGTGCCATTATACTTTCGCCCCGCTGTTGTGGGTGGATGACAAGACCATCGTAGGTGTAGCAGTGAGGGTCACCACTACAGCAAGCTGTCTGACCCTCTGCAAGTTGAGGTAGCTGCCAAGTAGCCGCCGAAAACACCTACTTACGTCCCGTGCAGAAACAACATTGCTGATCTCCAGGCACAACTCCTCCTGAGTCTTCGTTCAACTCGTTGCTGCTCACACAGGCCCCGCTGTCAAAGCCGCGTTTGGTGCAGACTCGGTTGCAACGGTCCCCCTTTTCGCAGATGTTCTCATAGTTGATCGACCGCGTTACAGTTGTATAATGGATGCCTCCGGTGCTGACTACAAAAACTGAAACACCACCAGGTCAGTCATACCTGGGGTAGCGGCAACTGAGGGGTCGGATTTTTGCCTAAAATCAAGGTGGCTAGGATACTTCTAGTTAATTTTCACCTGATTTATCTTATTAATTTCTGCAAAGTTCATGCAAAAAATTTCTGAAAGCCAGATTCCGACTAGGTTTATTACAACGCACATGAACACTGGACAGAGCAGTAAACAACCCATAAAGGGCCACATGAGAGGCAATCACCGACAGATGGTAGGTCAGCCCTATATCTGAGCCATTGACACAGCATCTACAGTATCCTTACCGACAGCCACTAGGAAAGAGCACAGACCGATGCGGAGAGCAATCATGGTAGGATAAACCTTCAGGACTGATCATTGTCTCCAGAGGGCAGACCTTAAATGGAGCTTCAGATCTGGGCTCAGCAGACAAAAAGTGATACGGACCTGCCCCCAGCAACGTCTGCACCAATTTGCCCGTATTGAAGACAATGCAAACTGGTATTTAATGGATCATCTGATGAACAATCGATCACCCAGCAGCTGGCTAGCCCAGATGAGTAGGAAGACAAACACATGACGTTGCTGCCAAAGCGACCCATTTTTAGTAAAACTTGTTTGCTGAAATCTTTCAACATGCGTTTGGCTGGACTGACAAAAAGCTGCTCAGACAAGGTGCAGTCTTGCCGGCAATAAAGTTGAAAGTTGGTCATAGCATGCAACATCGAACTAATTTTGTGTATGCCAGATTTTTGAATGTGTATCGCGTGTGCAGAAATGCAATGTAACTTTGGTTTGGCGTAGAGTAGAATAGAGTAATGAGTGTACGGGAACAACAGTACATCGATGCGTATAAGCCACTCGCATATTTGACCAATCCTTATCACGTCGCAAATCACCCATGCCTATAGGTACGGACACGCGTGAGTAGTAAGGGGCTTCATTATCCCCAGCCCCTCTCAAGATAAGCTCGCTTATCCAGTGAAAGGAAAGTGGAGGTACTAGTAGTCTGATACACAACACAACATACACACACACACTCTCAAACGCACGCACGCACGCACGCACGCACGCACGCACGCACGCACGCACGCACGCACGCACGCACGCACGCACGCACGCACGCACGCACGTGTACAGTATTCATTTATTTCCGTGTTCTACTGATTATTAGTGTTGATTTACTAACCCTCATTAGTGTGTTATTTTCACTCGTGCGATTACTAATTCGTGCCAGCCTACCTACTCCGCAGGAGGGGCACCGGCGATAGGCCTGTCTGATCATTGTTTCGCTCTGCACGCTAACGCTGAGTGCCGTAACGTGTGTGGCCGAGTGCCAAGTAAACGTTCAACTTGCCTCGCGTGTCTTGTGCTTCTAAGCGACAATCATCAGGACCGTCAGGTTCTTCTTTTTCTTGGTTCTAACCTGTGTTTAGTAGTTATTCTAGCACAATCGAACCCCGCCCAAGGTGGCGTAATTCTTTATTCTTTTATTTGTCGTAATTCGTATCTCTCGTTGTCTAAATCCTCGTTTGTTGCGCGTCTAATTGTAATTCCAGAGTGCTAAACTTTATCAGCCAGGTGCACGCCTGTTCACACGCACGCACGCACGCACGCACGCACGCACGCACGCACGCACGCACGCACGCACGCACGCACGCACGCACGCACGCACGCACGCACGCACGCACGCACGCACGCACGCACGCACGCACGCACGCACGCACGCATGCACGCACGCACGCACGCACGCACGCACGCACGCACGCACGCACGCACGCACGCACGCACGCACGCACGGAGTTTTCCACTTGCAAGACCTGGTCTTATAACTGGAAAATGCCCAAATTTAGGGTCACTTTTGGCGCCCTTTTGAAGACCATGGTCTTATAACTGGAAAATGTTATTTCGCTTAAAAAACGGATTTTTGGCCAAACATTAAATTGATCTTGACGTAGATGGTTGTTCCTGGAATTCCTGATCAGTTTAAGGTAAATTTGCAAAACTTTCTTTGAAATTTTTCGGGAAATATTGTTAAAGCATAGCAGAGTACTGTATTGTGTCGAAAACAAAAACCTGAATATCGTTTATATATTCGATGCACTTCTGCCCTTGTTTTCTAACGATAGAAAGCTTTTGTTCACTTAAAAATCGTTTACTTGCATGTTAAAATTGGCCAATTTAACTAAGACCATGGTCTTTTAACTGGAAAATGGTTGTCAATAAACTCAGTTTTCAGACCACCTATTAGAAGACCATGGTCCTATAACTGGAAATAAAAACCTATTTAAAGACCATGGTCTTCTAACTATGGTGGTCTTATAAGCGGAAATCTCCGGTAGTAAAGACCTCCACTTTCCTTTCACCAGTTTATCTCTCGAGACTCCGCCCCTGCGTGAAAAACTTTCGCTCGGGTGGGGTTTAAACTTTATACAGGGCCCGCCAAAAAAACAACCCAGCAGATTTTTCGCTGTACCAACGGCAAATCTCAACTGATTTGAATGAATCGTTTTTTAAATGATAGATAAATCGTTAAAATAATGCTGAAATTTTCATTAATTTACTCTGTTTAGTTCCTGAGATATTGGCTTTCAAAATCAAAACAGTGATTTTAGCAGTAAACAAGAGGGAGTTTTTATTATTCTGCACTTCGTAATAAAACGGATTCCTGCTACTGCTAAGGGCTATTGGAGGCTTTAAGGTGGGTTCACATACATAGTCGGTCCGCCCGCGTCGGCAACGCCATCGGCAAAATATCGGGGCCCAGCGTCGGCATAGCGGTGGAGAAAATCTGGGTTAAAACGCAATTCACATAGTCTCTTGTCCGCATCTGGAACCGGCCGGCCTACCTGATAATTACGGTATTTTGACGCCCCAAAAGTCTAGTGAGCACAGGCATTTGAGTCATTTGCGCTGTACCGGTGACAGAATGGGCCGTTCTATGAGCTCTAACGCAGGCGTAAAGCTGAGGCAGTGTTGTGTATTTATCTACGGAGACATCTTTGCGAAATTTTTCTGAATGGAAAAGCCCAAGTTTGATTTCGGTGCTTTTGGGTCAGAGGGTGACAGCTCGATTTTCGCCTCTCGATTTCACAGAGAGCGCAGAGAAAAGTAATATGCATGCAGTGACTATCTGCTTTTTGCTTAAAACGGTTTAGTTTATCTACAGCTGCTCAAGTAAGTGTTTTGGTCAGCAGTGCCGCTGTGTGATTAGCACTTGTCCATGGTATCACGTCTTTTCCTCGCGGACAGTTCCTCGCGCGACAGTTCCTCGCCGACTTTTCCTCGCGCGACTTTTCCTAGCTGCGACTTTTCCTCGCGCGACTATTCCTCGCGCGACCTTTCCTCGTAGGAATAAAAACGTTTTATCTGTTTTGTACAGTACGCTATAAACAACGTTCCAGCAGCTATCTACAGCCGAAAAACCTTATACATTATACGGCGTACCCAGGATTTTGCAAAGGTGGATGTAAAATTTTGAAGTTGCCTAGTTGGGCCACTGCCCAACAAGGGCGAGAAAATTTCGCAAAACTAGGCTTCAAAAACGTGTTTAAAAAGCATTGAGCAAAGAAGCAAAGAGCAAAGAAATTTGAGAATTTAGCCTTTGAAAACGCATTTAAAAGGTATTCTGAGCATAAAATAGACAGTTTTAGTACATAATTAAGAGCCAGTTTTTCTAGGAATCGACTTTTTCTCCTTAACCTCCGGACAAATCTCAACTTTTTGTCTCCGATTCGGCTAAAATTTTGCATTTTGGTTTAATTTGACCTAAAAAGACATTTTATCACTTTCCCGGCCATTTTTGAGAGGGTCACTTTTTCGACCCAACCTCAGCTTTCGGCTTATAACTCGGGAACGAATCAACGTAGAACGTTGTGGATTGCATATTTAGAATCAGAAGAGCATTCTCTTTCAAACGATACCCTACTCGACTAGATTTCTGACAAAAAGTGTTTTCCGAACCCCTTCCGGACCCGATTTGACCCCCCTACAACCCCCATTCCGATAATTTTATTTCATGGAAATGTAGCGCTATCTATTCGCTTTCGAACGCACAAAAAAAATCGAGAAAAAAAAGGGGGGCAAATTGAGTTTTTGGGCCTTGAAAGTTGAAAATCCGTGATATTTTATATAAATTTGCCTTTCAGCTGGCATACACTGCAAAGAGCAGAACATGGTCAATTGTGGACCGATCTCCAAGATTTCTGTCATACAGATTACACAGTATCTCTTGCATACATTGCACAATTCTGGACTTGCTTAATGCTTTCTGACGCGAGTTAGCTTGCTTCTTGGTGTCATTTAAGAGTCAGTCTCTAATTCGGTCCAGTCTTGCCCCTTATCCCTATGTCAAGTTGAAAATCGAACTTTTGTGTAGAGAGCTGTGCTTTGGTGCACTAATAGACATCCATGAGTTATGTTAAAACTTCAAAGGGTTTATGGATTTGACGCTCCATTCCCAAGATATATGCCATCAAAAATAGGGCCACTAACTATATTATCAAACTTCTCTCTACCGCACATAGTTTTTCGGCATCTTTACGCGTAATCAGCAAACAGAGAAATAAAACAAGACTTTCAGCACTGTCAGGTGTACATTGCTGTCAAAGATGATTTACAATCGGCTAACCGATTGTCGCCGACCGGCCAACTGACCTGTGCCCTGCATTAGGCCTAATAAGGACATACTGTACGCTCGGCATATTTATTCCTACGAGGAAAAGTCGCGCGGGGAAAAGTCGTAGCTAGGAAAAGTCGCGCGAGGAAAAGTCGGCGAGGAACTGTCGCGCGAGGAACTGTCCGCGAGGAAAAGACGTGTAGCCCTTGTCCATCCCCGACCGACCGCGCCTGTGTGAACCGGTCGCATGCTCAGCGCACTGTTTAATCGGTCGGGAACGCTTGGCGGCCATAAAAGGTTGTAAATCGCGTCCTGGCGATTTGGGATTTGGGCAGATCATCGGCAAGTCTTTAGCCGTCTGGAACGGCTCCAGACGCATTACAGACTATGTGAACTGCTGCACGCTTATGTGTGTACTCAAATTGGGGTCGATTTCCCGAGTTGCCGCGTTGCCGACGCCGACCGACTATGTGAACCCACCTTTACAGGTGACACAGAAACTCGGTTTACTTCAACACTAAAAGTATCATTAGCCCCAGCAGGAGGAATCTGCTGTATTATGAAATCCAACGGTATCGCGCTTGTTTATTGCCAAAACCTGTTTCGATTTAGAGGGCAAATATCTCAAGAACTGAACTGTGAATCTCAATAAACGTTACATCAATCTTTCAACAATTTATTTATCTTTCATTCAAAAAAGGATTCATTCAAATCGGTTGAGATTTGCGGTTGCTACAGCAAAAAATCTACTGGGTTGTTTTTTTTTTTGGCGGACCCTGTACATTTTCTTTTGGTAAAGCTGCGGTTTTTAGCTTAGTTTAGCGCTTTTTCACGGTTTTAAACCCAAAACTCTGAGAGTTTTTTACTTTAGCAACAAATTTGATGTACTGCAATGATACAGTAATTGAGTAACCAAAGGAAAGCGGCGATAACAGCTAACACTGGCACATGTGGTAGCCTTGAATTTTCCACTGATCATCCAGTACATTGGAAACAGCAACAACCTGCTTATCTCTATGAGGATGAGGTTTGACAGTGGCCAGGTAAGATCGACAATCAGGAGTGATCAGTTTAAAATACTTGGTATCTTCTTTGCAGTAGGACATTTGAATAATCAGCTTCAATGGTAAGTAATAATAACTTGTATCAGTTATTAGCCCCACCACCCAGGCATTAAATCCAACCGGCATTATCTTCATTACAGGAACCGTCAATCCTTTCCATGTGTAATAGACTTGCCACACGTTCGTGTCATTTGTATCTGATTTCAAAACGAAGCCTTCACCAGGTGGTGGCCTCTGATTGCTCGGTACCAGCAGCACCAAATGTAAATTCATATAGGTCCGATTGAAGGCGGCTAAGTATTTTCCTTGTTTGACGCTGAAAAACTCGAGCGGCCCTGCAAGAGATGAAGGAAACCAGAAGTAAAAGGTAAGAAGACAAAAAAGAAACATGCACCAATCTCTCCTATGGCCGGGATCTTCTGTATGTAAGGAAACTGACTGTGGCATGTGCGGTTTCCTTGACGTTCTTTAACTGCTGAGGCCATTTTAGGTTTGTCTTGCACGAGTTTGCACCGGATGGCGGCGTGACGGCCGCTTGTCGTTGCTAACATGAGGTCTTGAACGTCAGCTAGTTGCTTTTCCAGCTTTTTGGACAGTTCTGTAAAGTCGGTATGAAGAGGGGCTTGGCTAGCAAGAAACGGTGTATGGATGGATGGATGGATTGTCCAGGCGGGGCCGTAACCCCTGCGTAGGCCACACTGCGGGCCCATCACGCACACCCACGTCCTGCCCTTCCTTTAGCTGCTAGTGATGTAAAATTATGGAATTTGAATGTTTAAAAAATAGGATTTTCTGCACGTTTAAAACAATATATAGGGTTTTAAAGGGCATTTTTCCACTTCTGACAGGATTTTTGCCCAATTTTTAGTCCTCAAAACCCTGTTTTGAGCCCAAAAAAGGTCGCTGAAACCCACTTTTGGACACCAAAATAGGTCGCTGAAAGCCCCTTTGGAAATAGTGCTGAAACGCTATTTGGGATCTGGAACCCTCCAGCCGAAAACCCAGCCACATGTACTGTATGTCTAGCATCGGCGTGTAGCATAGTGGTTAGTGCATTGAACCCGAAATCCAAAGGTGGAAGGTTCGATTCCCAGCTTTCGATTTAGGTGCTTAGGCAGATCCAGTCGGTTCGCATACCTACTCGGTCTCGCTGTCACCAGCTGTCGGTGGCCGGGTGGGGCTTTGTGCTGACGACCAACTCTTTGCGGCAAGAAACTTGCCGCGCCGAGTGGATGAGCGCACGACATCGCGCACAGTGGCTTTGCGGCCTAAACCACTACACCAACTGTGTCGGCGAGAAATGGTGTAACTTGTTTGGAATTTTGTGGGAAAAGTTAAGTAGTGACAGTAAAAACGCTTATTCAAAATTGTATTTTAGCTTTCAGGGTGCAAATCAGAATTTTGAGATGCTCAAAACTCACCAACAATAGTGTCCTGTATTTTCTTGTTGTTACCAAGTCCTTTAATAATGTTCAGCACATTGACCAATGACTGGTGTAACTGGTTGTATTCGTCAAATAGCTCAAACACTACGTTATGTGGGGGGTCATTCTTGGCCCATTCCGATTTCAGTTCGGCTTCAAATTTATGCTTCTCTTGAATCGCCTCATTGGAGAGACACATGAAATCACTGAATATCACTGAGTGGGTATCATCCGAAATGGGACCAGCTGTAAGTGTAGCGCAAGAATAAATATAAGAGTAGCAAGAATGTGCCACTCAGCGGCCGGCCGAGTGTCGATGCGCTGCACCATAATTACCGGAGGGATCGGGAATTTCCCGACCCCTCCAATTGCGCATGCGCTTTATTGCAGCAACCTGATTTTTTTAAATTTTTGAGCAGGGTATTCAATCTGTCTTTGGGAATATAGCTGCCGCCGTTGATATCTTAAGTCTACGGCAACGTGATAAAGGGAAAGAAAGGTAAAAAAGCTGGAATATGCAAGCTTGTGGCATGTGTACACGGCCAAGCTTGTGTGCTGCATTTAAAACGAAAAGTTTCACAGATGCAGAAAGCCGGATGCATTTCACAGTCACATCGTCTCGCGGAGGGGTCTCCATCCAGGGGGGTCTGGCCTGAACCTGAACCTGGACTTGCCTGAAATTTTGGAGTACATACTATACCAACTGTATTTCAGCAGACGACGCGTTACATGTATGGAACCTGTTATTTTCCTGCTGTTTAATGTATAGCTTACCTAAACTTCTGAGCCTCTCTGCTGTGGAATTGATGGATGCTAAAATCGTATCCACGTGCTTCTTGCTCAGCTTTTTGGTTAGATCTGCAAAATTCTGTTTTAGGTTAGTCCATGGTGGGCTAGCATTTTGGCTCAGGGGGTGGTTAATTTTCAAATCCAGGGGAGGTTCCAACTCCAACTCTTTGAGTCTGTGCTCTCACTGCATGGGGTGTACCCCCAAACTCCTACCATTGTTTCTGTCAAACAGTATAAAATAAAGCAACATAAACCCATCTTCAACCCTACCAACTGCCAATTTAGTTAGTACATGGAAGTCCTACCAGCAATAGCATCCTTTACTTTCTTGTTGTTACCCAGTTGTCGAATTTTGCTCACAAGATTAATCAATGACTTGTCCAGTTGTTTGTGTTGGTACAGTAGTTGGCACACTACTGTATTGGACCGGTAATCATTAGTCCACTCGTGTTTCAGTTTCGCTTCGATTTTCTGCATGTGTTGCATCGCTTCAGTGGATAAACACATGAGAAAATTGGTGAATATGTCCAGCTGAGCCTCATCCGAAAGGGGTCCATCTGTCGAGAGATTAAGGGTGCGCTCGGGCCGGCATTTCGGCCCGGCCCGCTTTTTTTGGTAAAATAATCGGCTAGGTCAAAATGAGCCAACTTTAGCAGTTTTTCTGCTCATTTTCATAGTGTTTCCTTACTAAGACTCAGTCCAGATCTTTAACTAATATATACTTTGCGTTATTTTTTCTAGCAAAATCAAAGAAAATGGTGTCGAAAATTCGTTAATTGTCAGAACATTAGAGAATAACCTTAAAAGAACTCAGTTATATATATACGTTATTTTTTCTAGCAAAATGAAAGAAAATGGTGTCGAAAATTCGTTAATTGTCAGAATATAAGAGGATAACCTTAAATGAACTCAGTTATATTCAGCTATACTGAAATCGCAAGAAAATACACAAAAATGCTCTGTATTTTATCGCAAATTTTTAGAAATTTGGGCCGCTGGCCGGGCCCATGCACACCACTAAGAGGGATGAAAGGAAAAAGTGTCTGGCCGACTCGTTCACTCACCCAAGTTGCTCAGAATATCGCTGGTAAAATTAATGGAAGCCAAAATTGGTTCTGAATCGCTGACTTTTAAATTGACAAACGTTGCTGAGAACATCACTGCAACTATTAAAGCGAACATATTTAGGAGAAAACGTATGGTTTTCCAGATGCTAACACCAAATATTACTAGGCTTACAGTAAAGTGTGGTTAGATTTATAGCAGGAAATGTGATACCTCCCTGTATATAAACAGTGTTTCGATTACAAATGAAAAATGAAAGCAAAGAAGTTCTTGAAAAAGCTAAGAGCAACCGGCACGGTTGGTGTATCGTATGTGCTGTTTCTAGTACCCGGGTACTATATACGCCACTTAGGGTTTTGCGAAAACAAAACTGAATCCAGTTATAGTACCCGGGTACTATATATGGCACCTATGAAATCTGCTCTATAAGAAGCTAACAATTGTACGTGAAATTACCGATTTGATGTAAAAATGTACAATACATGCATCACACACACACACACACACACACACACACACACACACACACACACACACACACACACACACACACACACACACACACACACACACACACACACACACACACACACACACACACACACACACACACACACACACACACACACACACACACACACACACACACACACACACACACACACACACACACACACACACACACACACACACACACACACACACACACACACACACACACACACACACACACACACACACACACACACACACACACACACACACACACACACACACACACACACACACACACACACACACACACACACACACACACACACACACACACGACCTGGTCTTATAACTGGAAAATGCCCAAATTTAGGGTCACTTTTGGCGCCCTTTTGAAGACCGTGGTCTTATAACTGGAAAATGTTATTTCGCTTAAAAAACGGATTTTTGGCCAAACATTAAATTGATCTTGACGTAGATGGTTGTTCCTGGAATTCCTGATCATTTTAAGGTTAATTTGCAAAACTTTCTTTGAAATTTTTCGGGAAATATTGTTAAAGCATAGCAGGGTACTGTATTGTGTCGAAAACAAAAACCTGAATATCGTGTTTTATATTCGAATGTACTTCTGCCCTTGTTTCCTAACGATAGAAAGCTTTTGTTCACTTAAAAATCGTTTACTTGCATGTTAAAATTGGCCAATTTAACTAAGACCATGGTCTTTTAACTGGAAAATGGATGTCAATAAACTCAGTTTTCAGACCACCTATTAGAAGACCATGGTCCTATAACTGGAAATAAAAACCTATTTAAAGACCATGGTCTTCTAACTATGGTGGTCTTATAAGCGGAAATCTCCGGTAGTAAAGACCTCCACTTTCCTTTCACCAGTTTATCTCTCGAGACTCCGCCCCTGCGTGAAAACCTTTCGCTCGGGTGGGGTTCAAACTTTGTACAGGGCCCGCCAAAAAACAACCCAGCAGATTTTTCGCTGTACCAACGGCAAATCTCAACTGATTTGAATGAATCGTTTTTTAAATGATAGATAAATCGTTAAAATAATGCTGAAATTTTCAATAATTTACTCTGTTTAGTTCCTGAGATATTGGCTTTCAAAATCAAAACAGTGATTTTAGCAGTAAACAAGAGGGAGTTTTTATTATTCTGCACTTCGTAATAAAACGGATTCCTGCTACTGCTAAGGGCTATTGGAGGCTTTACTGGTGACACAGAAACTCGGTTTACTTCAACACTAAAGTATCATTAGCCCCAGCAGGAGGAATCTGCTGTATTATGAAATCCAACGGAATCGCGCTTGTTTATTGCCAAAACCTGTTTCGACTTAGAGGGAAAATATCTCAAGAACTAAACTGTGAATCTCAATAAACGTTACATCAATCTTTCAACAATTTATTTATCTTTCATTCAAAAAAGGATTCATTCAAGTCGGTTGAGATTTGCGGTTGCTACAGCAAAAAATCTACTGGGTTGTTTTTTTTTGGCGGACCCTGTACATTTTCTTTTGGTAAAGCTGCGGTTTTTAGCTTAGTTTAGCGCTTTTTTACGGTTTTAAACCCAAAACTCTGAGAGTTTTTTACTTTAGCAACAAATTTGATGTACTGCAATGATACAGTAATTGAGTAACCAAAGGAAAGCGGCGATAACAGCTAACACTGGCACATGTGGTAGCCTTGAATTTTTGCACTGATCATCCAGTACATTGGAAACAGCAACAACCTGCTTATCTCTATGAGGATGAGGTTTGACAGTGGCCAGGTAAGATCGACAATCAGGAGTGATCAGTTTAAAATACTTGGTATCTTCTTTGCAGTAGGGCATTTGAATAATCAGCTTCAATGGTAAGTAATAATAACTTGTATCAGTTATTAGCCCCACCACCCAGGCATTAAATCCAACCGGCATTATCTTCATTACAGGAACCGTCAATCCTTTCCATGTGTAATAGACTTGCCACAAGTTCGTGTCATTTGTATCTGATTTCAAAACGAAGCCTTCACCAGGTGGTGGCCTCTGATTGCTCGGTACCAGCAGCACCAAATGTAAATTCATATAGGTCCGATTGAAGGCGGCTAAGTATTTTCCTTGTTTGACGCTGAAAAACTCGAGCGGCCCTGCAAGAGATGAAGGAAACCAGACGTAAAAGGTAAGAAGACAAAAAAGAAACATGCACCAATCTCTCCTATGGCCGGGATGTTCTGTACGTAAGGAAACTGACTGTGGCATGTACGGTTTCCTAGACGTTCTTTAACTGCTGAGGCCATTTTAGGTTTGTCTTGCACGAGTTTGCATCGGATGGCGGCATGACGGCCGCTTCTGGTTGCTAACATGAGGTCTTGAACGTCAGCTAGTTGCTTTTCCAGCTTTTTGGACAGTTCTGTAAAGTCCGTATGAAGAGGGGCATGGCTAGCAAGAAATGGTTTAGATGGATGGATGGATGGATTGTCCAGGCGGGGCTGTAACCCCTGCGTTAAGTCACACTGAGGGCGGGCCCATCATGCACACCCACATCCTGCCCTTCCTTAACTGCCTTCACCACTAGCCGGCACACATGCTCGGTGTCAGTCTGGGCGGGTCTCAGTTGTACATTGCAGCTGTCTCCATTCCCGCTTGTCCCAACACAAGTGTCTTTCCATTGTAGGTTTGTCTGGCTCATACATGTAGTTGGGGGGTTGGGCGTTTAACCCCAAGCCCGATTTTCGGCAAAAACTCCCAGCCGAATTTGGAACCCCCCCAGCCGAAAACCCAGCTACTGTATGTCTGGCATCGGCGTGTAGCATAGTGGTTAGTGCATTGAACCCGAAATCCAAAGGTGCAGGGTTCCTGCCAGTTACGGCAAAGGTCTATTACAAGCGCACTCACCATCCGGAGAGCTAAGTCAAGAGCCTCCACGTAGTTTGTTATGTTATGTTTGTTTTCTCTTGATATTTGTGTAGTATTCTGATAGGTTCTGCTTGGGTAGGGTGTAATAGTCGGACAAACGGCCTAGCCCGCCCATATCACTTGGATATCACTTGGATAAACTACTTGAAACAACTCAGGGGTGATAGCTAAGGTATATCACCGCTACATGCAAATAACCAATCACACCTGAAACGTGCATGCACAACTACAATATGTACGCACTCACACGACACAATTCAGGGTCAATTTGCATATGACTATTGCAGATTAGAATATGGCATGCATATGATATTGCATATGCATATATGCATGCCAAAAACCATGCATATATGCATTGTTTGATATTGCATATTGCATATATGCGTCCAACCTACTGTTATTTTACTATATGTAGTATAGTAAAACAAAAATTAGTAATACTAGTGCTATTTTACTAGTAGTAAATAATAGTAAAAAGTAAAATTATGAGCCAATAGTAAAGTAAAAATTAAATTAAATTACCAAATGGGGTCAATAGTAAAATAGAAATTTTACTACTATTTTACTAGTTTTTGGTAAATTTCAACCAAAATCTTGATCAATTTTGCACTAAAAGATGTGTGGGTGCACTTTCGTGACTCAAGTTTCACGCATTTTGTCTTTAAAGTTCTGGAAAACCTCATATCATGATCAAATTCAGGAACATCATTTATTCAATAGATTTTGGCATAATTGATGCAAAATTGCACCTTGTGACCAGTAAAATCATAGTAAAATAGTAGTAAAATGAGTAAAATTAATAGTAAAACAAAAATTAGTAAAATCGGAGCTCCTTGGTAGTAAAACAAAAATTAAAATTAAATTGAAGGGCTGAATTTGTAGTAAATTTAGTAAATAGTAAAATAAAAATTTACTAGTAAAATATCAGTAGTCGAACCGTAATCTGGACACATGACAAGCGGCACACTGTGGCTTGGTGACTTTGCTTGTAATAATTCTTTATGCGCTTACACCCTTAAAAACCAAATCTTTTAGTCCAAAACAATTTTGTGGTTACGCAATGGCCACAGTAATTATTGAAGGATGACGTCAGCACCCCTGCACTGCACCACAGTGTCATCATTTACCTCATCATCAGTGTCACCATCATCGCTCTGGTCTGTCTATGACGATGACGTCACTAATATACATCTTCAAACAAACATGTTGATTAGAGTTTAGCTGTAGAGTCACGTGAAGTCTGAGAGGTTGCGTGCTGCGGGACTCGAGTCAGCATTAGTTTACCAAGCTAACTTAATAATCAACAAGTGCGATCAGCCGTTATGAGCTCATTATGAAAATGAACACTGACATGCCATGCAGATGGCTCAGGCTGTTCCAGCGGTCGGCGGTTCTGCAAAAATCGACTCAGCTCCCAGCTAGTCTGCGACAGCGGCGGTTTGTACTAGTTTAGTTTATTCTATGTCTACGTATGCATCAAACAGGTCGGGTACTTTGTTGTTTGGTATTGGATTTTCGGAAGGTGTATGTGTAAACACATCTACTGCAGTGTCAAATGTGTATTAAAATGTGTCAAATGTGTACGTGGTCAACAAATCAATGTGTATGTTTGTGTAATGGTATTGTAGTGAAAATGCCGTTGATCTTGGGTCAGAAATGCCAGAAAAATCATCTCTCAAAATCCGCTTTTTTCATTAAGGATTCCTTTTAAAACGAGCTACAGTCCATATGAACTACATGTACGACATTCAAAAATGCAAAATTTTGGACCCACCCCCTCCCGACGTTTTTCGACCTTTTCTGAACAACCCCCTAGAAAACTACAACGTTTTTCTGACATGCCCACTAAACTTGGTACTGTGTCCGACATTAGAAAATCTTCAACAAAATCGACATAACACTGCAGAAGCTGTGAAAAAAGAAACTTTTTGACAGTGAACTACAATTTTGGCGGTTGGAACATGAACTGGGTTGAGGTTTCCTTGTAATATAGTTGCTGACAAAACCTTCCTAGGCACCTAAAGAACGTCGACGTTTTCGACACCAACCCCCACCCCCTGCGACGTTTTCCGACGTTCAACCGACCACCCCAACCCCCCAAAGGTTAACACCAGAACTTCTTACCTACAAAATATCTGCGCATATATTAAAAATTTCATCCAATTCCGACAACAATTAAAGAAGATACAGTAAAAAGAAAAGTTTCCGTTTTTGATGCTGTTTTTCCATTTAATTGAAATTCCTAAATTATATATATTGTTGAATTTCTCAGGACTGGGTCAATCCTGATGCACCAAACTTTAACACATAAAATTCCCACTACTTTGGCACTTATGTTTCAAATTTCAGACAATTTGTCAAAAATTGTGAAAATGGCAGCAAAAAGAAATGTTGTCATTTTTTGGGACACGTAATAAGCCCTGCGCGGCTAATTGGAGGGCGCGGCTGATTTCTTTCAAGCCTCCTGTGAAACGTGGCTTTAATGTAGCGCGCGGCTAATTAGAATAGGTGGGTTTTATTGGAATAAACACGGTATTAGTTTAAATTTGGCTGAATTCCATCTTCATAGTTGCGCGTCGATAACGATCAAATGTCAGATACACCGCTGGACACCACCCTGTCTGGTTGCAGTTTACCTTTGTTTGCGGCTGTGTCCGCTGGGAAAACGTGTAATCCAGTGATTAGAACAGACGCAGTCTGCGTACCATCTGACGCCAGGCACTTAAATTACGGGCTACAATATGCATGATGCTTTTACGCCAATTACACAGATCAGTTGCTAATAGCATTTTCTCTTTCTCTTCCTGTTCAATCTTCGCAAACCACGAATACGTAGATTTGAGTCTGCTGAAATACTATTTGCCCCCTTACTGGCCAACCATCCTTTATACTGTATAGTACCCAGGCACTATAAATGGATTTAATTTTATTTTGGCAAACACCGTATATAGTAGCCGGTAGTGTTCCGACGATATCAAAACTTGTCGATATTCGATATCTATCGATATCGATATTTTCAGCTCAATATCGATATCGATATCGATGTTTATAGTTATGCAAGAAAATGTGAAAATTTAAAACAGCAAACTGCTCTCACTGCTTATCAGTCAAGCACGATGCAATCAGAGATCTGATTACAATTAAAGAGGGAATCGCAGAAAAGGTAATCGCCCTTCTGAAGCCCTTCAATGAAACGGTTGACCTCTCAGGCCGATGCCCCACCCTCATTAGGCACAAATGAGCTCAGACAGAAAGAATAGGGTATTTTAACTTATTTTAATGATAAATAAGCTAAATTGCTTGACTTTAGTAAAAATCCGACTTTTTTCCTTACGATCCTTTCAACCACCCATTAGCCCGGCGGTACCCCCTCAGGATTTGAAAATTTGCCACCCCTCAGCCTAAATGCTAGCCCATGTCTGCTTCTGCCCTGCTGCTTCAAGTCTGCGGAGTGAGCAGCTCTTCAGTGTTGCTGCAGGCAGACGTTAAGGACGTAAGTGTTGCTGTCTAATAGCTGAGAATGCCGAGAAATTGATGTTTCTGAGAGCAATCATGCCACTGTTACGTTTTAACTATACCATCGATTTTTAGTTATCCAGGAAAAACTGTTTTTTTTGCTGTTCCAGAGAAATAAACTTGGTGTCAGTTTTGTTTTTTCCTACTTTTCAGCACTCAAAAATATCGAAAATATCGATGCGAAATATCGCGATATCGATATCGATGTCGATATTGGAAAAAGGGTCAATATATCGACTTTTCGATATCGATATCGATATATCGTCGGAACCCTAGTAGCCGGGTACTATAAACAGCAATATATGGTACAGTACTCATTCGCATCTATCCGAACCGAAGCTATCCATCTGAAGTTATTGCTGCAACGGTTTAGGCTTGTAATAGCATAGAGAAGAGAACTGCCGAATATGACTGTAAAAGCGATTTCTACCACAGTCTGTGAAAGGTCGAGTCAGCTGGGTCTGGTTTACTTGGTGGACAGCAATAAGGTAACAAGGTATGTGACGGCATGTGGGCGTTTTTGCGCTTAAAAAGCTGTCTGGTGCGTCCAGTTAAAACCGGGCACATACTAAACAAAGCGCTGTTCAAAACCAAGTTAATCTATGTACATATTTTACAGTCTTTTTTTAGAAACAGTTTGTTTTTAGAAGATTTTTCGTTATGTTTAAGAAAACCAAAAAAATTCGAAAATCTACTAATTTATCACAATTCAGTGAAAAGCCATCGAGGCAGTAATTATCCTTTCTGGTGAAGGTAGAAAAAAAAGCTGTCAAAATTAAGAGAAACGAAAAAAATTAATTCCTAAAGGTGTCAAAATTAGAGCCCTGCGCGGGGTGGTCGGCGGGCCTGGCCTGGAATGGAATATCAAATTTGGACTCCGCCCAGATGGCATTTTACGCTGGGGGGCCCGGCCCGTTCCGGGAGAGCTAAACTCGCCGAAATATCTTGCAAAATAACTTGTGCGAGAACTACGTATAGTACAGTACGTACAAAAGAAACATTTCTAATGACGCAACAAACCTAAACATAAAACAGATTTAAAGAAGAGCTTGTTTTGTCTAAAGTACAACCTAGACTTTAAAAGGTAACCCAATCCATGCCGGGCAGACTCCAACCGGAACAACCCAGCCAAAATTCTATGTCGGGCGGCCTGTGCCCCTGCACTAATCATGGCCCAGAATGCGTTTTTGAAAGTTTATTTTTCAAAATTTTCTCGCCCTCGTTGGTCAGAATCCCAACCAGACCTCCTCATACTACTAAAACTGTTAATTTTAAGCCAAGAATGCCTTTCAAATTCGTTTTGAGGGATAATTTCTCAAAATTTCCCTATGAGACAAAAGTGACGTCATCATTGGCCGACCCCGCCTCCCCCTTTTCATCGTTTGTCATCATTTAGCAAACCCCCCTCCCCCCTAACCGATGACGTCATTTTTGCACAGCCCTCAAAACAGAAATACAGGTGTTACGCAGCACATACAGTACACGAAACAGGCACGAAACAGTGCCTCACAGGTCCAATTAATAAATGCTTTACGCAGATTTTCTTACAGCAGTTTGCCTATTTGTTTTATTATGCCAATTTTGGTCTTTTCTGTTGTTTCTGACAGCTACAATTGTACTCTGGCCTATTATACATACAGGGTCCACCAAAAAACATCCCCAGCAGATTTTTTGCTGTAACAACCGCAAATCTCAACCGATTTGAATAAATCCTTTTTTAAATGAAAGGCAAATAAATTATTGAAAGATTGATGTAAAGTTTATTAAGATAGCCTGCTTAGTTCCTGAGATATTTGTCCTCAAAGTCAAAACAGTAATTTTGCCAATGAACAAGAGTGATAAAGAACAACCCAGCAGATTTTTCAGTTTTGCAACCATGAATCTCAACCGATTGGAATGAATCCTCTTTTTAAAGAAAGATTGATAAATTCTTCACAGATTGGTGGAATTTTTATTGAGATACTCTGCTCAGTTCTTGAGATATTTGCCCTCAAACTCGAAACAGACTTTGGCAAATAACAAGAGCGATTCCGTTGCACTTCATAATAAAGCAGATTCCTACTGCTGGGGGCTAATGACACTTTACTGTTGAAGTAAACCGAGTTTGTGTGTCACCAGTAAAGCCTCCAATAGCATTAGCAGTAGCAGGAATCCATTTAATTACGAAATGCAGTGGAATAATTGAATATCGCTGTTGTTCACTGCCAAACTCACTGTTTTGATTTTGAGAGCGGATATCTCAGGAACTAAGCAGAGTACATTAATATACAGGGTGTGTCAAAAAAAAACAACCCAGAAGAGTTTTTGCTGTAGCAACCGCAAATCTCAACCGATTTGAATGAATCCTGCTTTAAATGAAAGACGAATAAATTCTTGAAAGACTGGTGAAGGTCCTATTAAGATACGATGCTTAGTTCCTGAGATATTTTCCTTCAAAATCAAAACGGAGATTTTGGCAGTGAACAAGAGCGATTCCGTCGCACTTCACAACAAAACGGATTCCTACTGCTGAGGGGCAACAAGACTTTTACAAGCGAAGTAACCAAGCATGTGTGGCACCAGAAAAACCTCGTTACGTTAGCCCTGAGCAGTAGGAATCGGTTTTATTATGAAGTGCAACAGAATAATAAAAATCGCTCTTGTTCATTGCCAAAATCTGTTTGACTTTGAGTGCAAATATCTCAGGAACTAAGCATCGCATCTTAATAAAAGCTTCACCAATCTTTCAACGATTAATTTATCTTTCATATAAAATAGGACTCACTGAAATCGGTTGAGATTTGCGGCTGCTACAGTAAAAAATCTGCTGGGTTGTTTTAATCTCTGTTGTTCACTGCCAAAATCTCTGTTTTGATTTTTAAAGCAATTATCTCAGGAACTAAGCAACGCATCTTAATAAAAGCTACACCAATCGTTCAAGAATGTATTTATCTTTCATTTAAAGCAGGATTCATTCAAATCGGTTGAGATTTGCGGTTGCTACAGCAAAAAATCTGCTGGGTTGTTTTTTTTTGACGCACCCTGTATATGTATTTCAGCAATCTTTTAAAAACTTCTCTAACTTTCATTTAAAAAGGATTCATTCAAATCGGTTGAGATTTGCGGTTGTTACAGCGAAACAGCTGCTGGGTTTTTTTTTGTGCATAACAAAAGCCAATTTTTAACTGAAAAATTTCAGAAACGATTGTAAGCTAGCTATCCCTATTTCTAAAAAAACATCTAAATTGTAGACTAAACTTTTTCACTCATAAGGTGGTAAAGTTCTGGAATCAACTGCCTAATGAAGTTGTGAATGCTAACTCTTTGGACAAATTTACGGCCTTGGTAAAAATGGAAAATTTGCCGCAGCATTTGTTATTTAGTTAGGCTACGTAATATGTCAAATATGGCGACTCCTGGCCTGTCGCTCCGACGGTTTTGTGTTTGTTATTCGGGCGATAAAACATTGACTTTGACTTGACTTTGTTCAGGAAAAGGAAAAGGAAAAGGAAGTATTTTGGCGATGCTAAATATTCACCTTCACTGAAAGATTTTAACCGGCAAAGCTAGAAAACTGACCTCTTCAGGGTTTCAGTACCTATAGATTGGGTTAACCACCTGCAAAATTTGGGAAATATCCGATGAAGGATTCGCAAGATACAGTATTAGTGTTGTTACAATACCAAAATTTCCGTTTGACTATGACTATGACTACCGTCCGTTTGAGTACAATACCAGAGTACTGTTGGAAACATATATGTTTTATGTATATGTTTTAAAACATAAATATGTTTGTTTTTGGGAAAACATATATGTTTATGTTTCTCAATATGTTTGCATGTCAAATATGTTTTGTATTTATATGTTTTGAGGCCAATATGTTTCTGGAAACATATACATATTTTTGCTATAGGAATTCATTATTTCAAGACTTTTGGTTGCTGTTTGACAGTAAACTTTTCCAAAATCTCACTTTCACTTTAACTATTGAATCTGAGTATGCTATCTAAATTGTTGCAAACCGTTTTAAACAGGAAATTCAGAATCTCAAGTTTGAATTATCGAAAATTAAGACAAGATATACGTGAATAAGCGACTTTTACACAAATATGTTTTATGTTTAAAAATATGTGCATATTCAATTTTCAGAAACATATAACTATATGTTTTATTTATATGTTTGATTGGCAAAAAACATATATGCATAGTTATATTAATATGTTTTAAAAATTTCGATATTTTCCCACTGTATACCAGAGTAGTCAAATTTGACTATATCGTAGTCAAACCGTTTGACTTCTATGACCATCGGTTTGACTACTTTGACTACTTTTTGAAACTGAGCCAAATCGACATTTTCAGGGATTTATCATGTTTCAGTCACCAGGCGTCAGCCTGAAATGGGTGTTGTTCCATCAATAAATCATTTACTTCGAAACAAACACTGGTTGGGCGCTAAAACATACGGCAGAATTGTTCTTTTCCCTCCAAAATTTTCATTTTAAACCAAAAACAGCATACTCTGCAAAAAACTCTGTAAAATTGAGTAAAATGCTCTTTGTGTTTTAAGCCAATTCTTGTTGTTTCTTTAATAAAAAAGTGTACATATTCTACTGTATGTCATGATTTTAATCTTGGACCTGTGGAACATGAATCAAGTAGAAATTCACTGACTGACGCTTCATTGTTGTCAGAATTTTAGAGAAAAAGGTTGTTTGGTGTCCTATAGTGCTTGAAAAGCATCAAATTTGTCAAATAAATTTTTGCGAACAGCGAAAAGTGGTAAAATACGACTGAAAAGCCTGCCTCTTATAAGAAAATGTAGTCATAGTCAAACGGTTTGACTACCTGGTCTTCGTTTGACTACGTATTTATGGCAACGAAGGTAGTCAAACTTTGACTTTGACTACCTGTCCGTTTGACTGCGATATCACAAAAGTATTAACTATGACTTTGACTTTGACTAGTAGTCATAACAACACTACTGTATACAGTATGCAAGTAAAAATTTGAAAGTTGATGTCAGTTCACTTCGGATAGTGCATAACTGAAGGCTACAGAAAGGCTAGCAAGCATAGAAGTTGACGAAAACAAACTGTAATCAATAAATTTTAATGGCGCCAAAAATCTGTTGATTCGGTTGAAAATTGACGGATTGGCAGATATTCGGAAAAGTCGAGAAATGGCCAGACATCCATTCTTATGGCTAACGCTGTTCGGTCGGTCAGAATGAATTAGCGACAGAAAATTTCAGGAGTATCTGGCTACTCTTGGTCACAGTCGGACTCGGGCTCACCGTCTATCAGATGGGTGCTCAGATTCAAAGATTTCTCGACAGTCCTGTCAACACGGACGTCAGCTTGGACTTCCATCCATTACTGACTTACCCTAAAATAGTATTGTGCAACACAAATCAGTTTAGGTAGGAAATGCTGGCAATTTATGTGCTTTCATCTAGTTATGTACTTCATTTAAGCTACCGGAGAGTGCTGCATTGGGTACCCGGGTACACTAACCAGCACTTAGCATTTTCCGAAAGAAAAAAGAGATCCAGTTAGTGTACCCGGTACACTAACTGGCACTTAGCGAAATCACGTTAAACCACTTGTTTTCGCGATTTCTGAGCAAATATGCAAGTTTGCAATCCAAATTGCTGTGTCTGTCGAGTGAGTGACTGTGGTTTGGCCAAATGTTTCAATTCCTGAGAGTTATCTGAGCAAATAAGATTGAAAATCCCGCAAAAATATACGTGAAACTGTTTCAAAGCTACCGTAATGTAGGAAGTTCTGGACACCGATGACATAAAACCTGTATCCAAATAGCGTACCCCGGGTACACAATCCGGCACTAAGTGCCAATTAGTGTACCCCGGGTACACTATCTGGAGGGGTACCCTATGCAGCACTCTCCGGTACTGTGATTTTAATATATTAATATTAAAATACAACTATTATTAATAGTGCCATTTTAATAGTATTAGATTTATATTATTATTGGAATAGAGGCCTGCTAAATTAAATTAAACATACAGAGAGGTTGCTGAATATTAAAATATATTTTTAATAGTCCTTTAATTAGCATTTCAATAGTTAAACCGTGGCTTAGTCGGAAAAGTGGCTTTGTTCAATGACCTGAATTGAAAATTAAAAGCGTGTGTAGACCTATTTTGTGTAGTGACTCTTGTTTGTTTCCTGGTAAACAAAATATAGTAGCGGCAGAATAATAGCCAAACAATATTTTGAAGCTGTAAACAAGAAAGCCGTGTATTTTGAAGCTAATAATCCTTAATTTAAAACTTATGTAGAAAATAACACACATATTGGTATCACATGTAAATACATAGATGTTATTGTTTAAATTTCGACCTCTTACTTGCTTGGTTTACTATTTTTGATTATCAACTTCTTGTTTTAAATGCTAAACCTGAAATTTTGGTAAGTTTATTAAAAATTTTGCTGACTACAAATTGACCACTAACTACGCTACATACTCTAAATCGAGAATTTCAGAGACTACAAACTAAGACTACTAAATATTTTGGTCATTTTTAGAGACTAACTACGACTTCAATTTAAAATTTGCAAACGAAATAGGTCTAAGCGTGATTTTCCGATTCTTTAGCTTTAGCATGTGCCTCAAGCAAGCTGCATAAAACATTCGTAATACAGTCGGCAGATTCTAGATTGTCATACTTGGGCAACGACTTGAAACGACTCGTAGATGAGTTTCAACTTCATAACCGGCTGAACGGCATTTCTGATGGCGAATCCAGTCTGCTGCAGTTTTACTTCGGCAGGAAAAGTAGCCACACCTTGGCCGGTCCTTATTTGGCAGCTGCAGCGCACAGAATTGAAAACATGCTAATCAGGTAAGGTATACCTCTACCTGGAGGAAAGTTTTTAGGCGTACGTACCCACCCAAGCAAGATCAGTAGTTATTTGGCTTGGTGGACGTCCGGTCTAAGAGCATCCAGTTGACTTCGGCTTGGTATACATTTATGCATCACTGTCTGCTTAGATGTGTCTCGCCCCTTGGACCATGCTCAGCCAAGGATTTTGAACCGGTGATCACCGATCACGGGGTGTGCTACATGCTGAATGCAGATGGAAGGTTCAACTCAACGTCTGTCGGTACACGTGCTTATACAGGGTGTCTCAAAAAAAATGATCACATTTCTTTTTACTGCCATTTCAGCAAATTTTGACCAAATAGGCTGAAATTTGGACCATAGGTGCCCAAATTCGGGCAATTTTATGTGTTAAAGTTTGGTGCACTAGGCTTGACTCATTCCCGAGAAATTTAAAAAAAAAGTGAAATTTGTTAAATCAATAGTGAAAGCCGGTCACCGAAAAAATGATCACATTTCTTTTCACTGCGATTTCCGCAAATTTTGACCAAATAGGCTGAAATTTGGACCATATGTGCCCAAACTCGGGCAATTTTATGTGTTAAAATTTGGTGCACTAGGCTTGACCAATTCTCGAGAAATTTTAAAAAAAGTGAAATTTGGTAATTTCAATATCAAAAGCCGGTCACCGAAAAAACGTTACATTACATTATCGCCTAAGCTCTAACGATAGCGTTGGAGTTCATGCGTCAACTTTTTACACACGAATTACCCTGAACTTCTGCGTTTACACTCCAAATTTCATCCAATTCCGTCAAAAATTAGAAAAGATACAGGAAAAGGAAATGTTTCCATTTTTCGGTGACCGACTTTCACAATTGAAATTACCAAATTTCACTTTTTTTTAAATTTCTCGGGATTGAGTCAAGCTTAGTGCACCAAACTTTAACACATAAAATTGCCCGACTTTTGGCACCTATGGTTCAAATTTCAGCCTATTTGGTCAAAATTTACGGAAATGGCAGTAAAACGAAATGTGATCATTTTTTTGAGACACCCTGTAGTTAGCAAAGAGTGGTTTACTTTAGTTTACTGCTCTGTCTGATAGTTTTGCACTGAAGTGATGTAAAAAATTAGTTTAATTTAATTGAAATTCAAAAGTTGGGTCACAATTTAATTGTAATTTAATTGAAACTCGTCCGGAATTTCAACTATATTTTCAATTGCTTCCTGTGATGAATGTAAGGAAATGCGTGAATATTAGAGACGTTAACAACTTCAAACAAACACCTATTTAGGGTTTGTCACCTTTTTGTACTACTGACCTCACTTTGTTTTTAATATAAAATGCTTAATAAAAGTCAAAACAGTGATTTTTTTATGTATGGTGTGGTGGGTTAAAAAACCCCTTTTTGACGAAGGTACCTAGCAAGTGATGTTGCCCAAAAATGCTGAAACCCTTTAGATTATGTACTGATATGTAATAATGAAATGAACTAACTGGAAATTTCCCACAGAATGCCATTTTTTGTGTTTTTAAAGGGCACGTTTTTAACATTTTCTCACCTGGTTGGGCAGCTGGCTAACTAATACTGTTTCCCAGTTAATTAATTTTCTAATTAACTTGCTATTAACTTGCTTGTAACTGTCAGGAATTTTATTTACTAGCTATTTACTTGCTAGACACTGCAATTTCAAATTTAATTTGTTATTAACTTGCTATTTGCTAGAAATTTGCTATCTATTTGCTATCAATTTGCTAGAATTTGCTACAAAATTTTCGCTCAATCAAATGATGCCTGCGAGATTTTCCGATTATAAGATGACCATAGTTATTATAAGATAATGTTTTCAAAAGGGCGTCAAAAGTGACCCGTTTGGGCATTTTCTTGTTTGTCTTGTAAGGGAAAACCTCGGTACCGTTTAAAATCAAAACTATACATTGTATCTCAGTTTCAACAAGCTGAACAATCAACAGGAGAAAGAGAAGCACCAGCAACTCTACATAAGTTTATGCCTAACATGAACACATTCACATTCATTTCAGTTTTCTATTTTCCGAATCGTCAGCCTAGAGACTGACTATCGTCCATACGTACTTGGCTATTAGCCCTACTTTAGCTATATGTGTAGCGTAATCAACCTTGGGTCCTTGACCAACCTAGCAGCACATTAGGTCCCAGGCCAAGCTGGGAAAGATAGGGATAATGGATGAATATGTCTGAAGCTAGTAAATTCCTAGTAAATTCCTAGCAAATTCCTAGCAAATTTCTCGCTCCCTCAATCCGAAATAAACTAGCTATTTATTTGCTAGGCGGCGCTTTGCCAAAATTAACTTGCTAGGAATTAGCTATTTGCTAGCCGATTTCGCCCAAAAATAAATTAACTTGCTATTTGTTATTAACTTGCTGGGAAACAGTACTAAGGTGTCTCTAAGTTTTTACATGGACATTGTTCTAAGTCATTAAGGGTCACTGTCACTGTCTTTTAACAACAGAAATACAATAATTTGCAAAAAATTGAAAAAAATTGCGTAATCGAAATTTTCCGAGGTTCCAATAATTGAATTGAAATTATAATTGTGACTTAAAATAATGGGAAACCATTTCAATTAATATAATATAATATAATTTAATTTAAATTAAAAACTTAGGCCAGAATTTATTATTCTAATTGAATTGAAATTCAAATTCCATAATTTTACATCACTAGTACACAGGCCGACAAACGATATCAGCATGCATGCATTGCATGTGTTTCTTCAGGTAGCGGAGAAGACAGCTTCACGTTTTTGCTAAACGCAGAAAGCTATGAGCGAATTTACGATCAGTGCAAGACCAGCGTGAGACAGCAATCGTTGCTTAGAGTACGTTGGATCTTGTGAATGTGGAAGCAGAACAATGACGCGTCCTTATAGATATCGCTGATGGGTCAGACCGATATTCCCGTTGTTTCTACCAACTTCATCAGCCTTCCACGTGGCTTGACAACTGATTTGGCAATCCAAGTTACGAAGGTAGGCAGGCACCAACTGTCCAGCTGTACAACCAATAAATACTCCCCATAGCCGTGACCGGGGAAAGGCTGAATTCTGGTGGCTTATCAGTTGTTTGGTATTGGATTTTCCGTTTGTGTATGTGTATGTGTATACACATTTACCTTCGAATGTGTATGGTAATTTGTGTATACACATGCAGCAAAACAATGTGTATTTTTGTGTGTATTTGTGTATGTGTATTGTACAGAAAATGCAATTTTTATCGAATCTGTGAATGTCTGCTGCTTGAAACCTTGGATAGCTTTGAAATCGAGCTACTTAGACCATTTGAAAGCTTTGTGAGGATAGCTACTGTTTATTAATGCAGCAAAAACATCGAATTTTAAATTTCTGTTCGAAATTTTTTCGATTTTTGCTGATCAAATACACATACACAAAAAATACACATTTTGAGTACTGTTTGTGTATGGTATGGTAATGTGTATCGGAATTTTCAATGTGTATGTGTATGTGTGTGTATACACATTGAAAAAAACAATGTGTATTTTTGTGTATGGTAAATGTGTATGTGTATACACAAACAACAGTACTTATCAGTCGGGCAATTGAGATGCATTTTGCGAGAAAGTCAGCTTTGAGGAGGCAAGCAGGGTCATCCCACGGATCTGGCTGATATTTATATCTATTAAAATAGAGCACAGTCGAAGACCAACGGTGCATGTCCGGTCACCAGCAACCTCCTAGAACCGGAGCTACACCCCCTCAAAGTTGGGTCGGCAGCAATTTTCGGGCTCATTTTAATAGCTTTGAGACCCTCTATTCAAACGATCACCCTTCATTCGTTTCTTAAGCTAGGATCCCGACTCGCATATGGTTTTGTAGCTGCTCCAATGGCCTTTCTTTTTCCGGTGCTCCCGTTTCCAGATCATAGCTGATTACCGAGAGGTTCACCGAAAACTACGAAATTGCCGCAAACTGCCACTCCATTTCGGAAAATGTTTATTACTTTTTGTGCCCTGCCAAGCTAATGTTTGAACAAAAGTTAGGCATGGCTTGGCCAAACAAAATGAGCGCACTAAAGTGTGCGGTTTGGGGGAGGGGGTGTTTTTGCCTCTTAACATGCATTTTGCGAGAAAGTCAACTTAGCTATAAGGGAAGGTGTTTAAGCAACTTTTTTTCGCGGATCCAGCTGGTAGCCAAATATGTTAAAATAGATGTCAAACGAACACCAACGGTGCATGTTCGAACACCAGCGACCCCCTAGAACCGGAGCTGTACCCCCCAAAGTTGGGTCGGTAGCCCCTTTTCGGCCATTTTCTCGACATTTACTCAAACGATCACCATTCACTCGTTTCTCAAGAGTCAGAATAGGCGTGCACATGGTTGGACAGCCCTGACAGTTGCCTTTCAGATGCTGTACACAGCGATTCCGGAACATATCCGGTTAGCGAGATATTCTCCAAAAGCTACGAAATTTAGCGAAATTCCGAGACGATTTTTTTCCGAAAAATCGCTGTAACTTCTGCCGTATATGCGGGGTCAAGCTGATTTTCGCTAAAAAGATAAAACACAAAATGCCAAACAAAATTAACCTATTTCGGAGGCAAATTTTTGGGGGTGGGGGGGGTGTTTTGCAATTTGAAGCCAGTCAAAAAATTTTTTTTTGCTCAGAATTAAAAACAAACACACTATTCTGGTGCAGTTTTACCCGCTGATTTCGAAAATGAACTCGGTTTGTCCAAATTCGCCCTGGTTCGGGAGTTATTGATGTCCAAACATTAGCTTCCATACTTCTACCAACTTTTGTTAAATATCAGTAGAAGCAGCTAGCCCGTTTATTATCAACCTTACAGATGCAGTTTTTCGAGCTGAGTTCAAAAATGACCTCATTTTTGCTCTACGACCTCTAGGTAGGGAGTTACGGGCATTCAAAGTTTCCCGGTATCTTTATGCAAGTGAGGCACGAGTGTTGTTGCACGCTTTCAGACTGTCTCGATAGTTGATGATTCTCTTGGGCTACAGGGCAGCCGATCATTTGCTTAGAGGCTATTCTGCCAGCTGAGTTAAAAAATGACCTCATTTTTGCTCTACGACCTCTAGGTAGGGAGTTACGGGCATTCAAAGTTTCCCGGTATCTTTATGCAAGTGAGGCACGAGTGTTGTTGCACGCTTTCAGACTGTCTCGATAGTTGATGATTCTCTTGGGCTACAGGGCAGCCGATCATTTGCTTAGAGGCTATTCTGCCAGCTGAGTTAAAAAATGACCTCATTTTTGCTCTACGACCTCTAGGTAGGGAGTTACGGGCATTCAAAGTTTCCCGGTATCTTTATGCAAGTGAGGCACGAGTGTTGTTGCACGCTTTCAGACTGTCTCGATAGTTGATGATTCTCTTGGGCTACAGGGCAGCCGATCATTTGCTTAGAGGCTATTCTGCCAGCTGAGTTAAAAAATGACCTCATTTTTGCTCTACGACCTCTAGGTAGGGAGTTACGGGCATTCAAAGTTTCCCGGTATCTTTATGCAAGTGAGGCACGAGTGTTGTTGCACGCTTTCAGACTGTCTCGATAGTTGATGATTCTCTTGGGCTACAGGGCAGCCGATCATTTGCTTAGAGGCTATTCTGCCAGCTGAGTTAAAAAATGACCTCATTTTTGCTCTACGACCTCTAGGTAGGGAGTTACGGGCATTCAAAGTTTCCCGGTATCTTTATGCAAGTGAGGCACGAGTGTTGTTGCACGCTTTCAGACTGTCTCGATAGTTGATGATTCTCTTGGGCTACAGGGCAGCCGATCATTTGCTTAGAGGCTATTCTGCCAGCTGAGTTAAAAAATGACCTCATTTTTGCTCTACGACCTCTAGGTAGGGAGTTACGGGCATTCAAAGTTTCCCGGTATCTTTATGCAAGTGAGGCACGAGTGTTGTTGCACGCTTTCAGACTGTCTCGATAGTTGATGATTATATACGACTAGAGTACAGCTGAAATTATATAGTTCTCCGCGCTGATTTGAAAATGACCTTATTTTACTCTACAATGACTGTTATGTCTCAGTTATGGATGTTCAAAATAAAATATTGTAGTACACAGACATGGGCAAAGGGGGGGGGGGCTGAGGGTGGGGGGTTGCCCCCCTCAGCCTCTGACCTACCCCCTCAGCCGGCCGCTACCCCCCCTCAGGAATTTTTTGGAAGAAGTTTGTATAGAAAATTATGATAAAAATATACCTGGATTAGGTGTAAATGAGCTCAGAATAGCTTATTTTAGCTTATTTTAATGAAAAACAAGCCAAAAAACCTTGATTTTAGCAAAAAACTTTTGGGAGCTTACCACCCCCCTCAGCGTCCAAGACCTAGGAACCCCCCTCAGGAATTGAAAATTCTACCCCCCCCCTCAGCCGAAATGCTAGCCCATGTCTGGTAGTACAGCTTGAGCTATGTGATGAGACAAGAGTATACAGATGTGCATTAATTACTATGAGTGAATTGTGTTGACGTTGACTTGAACTTAGTGAGTGCAGTATCCATTTATCACAACAATTTCAGCATATTCCAGTCTTTTCAATCCTCAAACAGAAGGTTCTCATTCACTGTCTTCTGCACGGCATCCTGCAGCTCAACCCCATACTCATTTTCAATGAGTTCTGCTTCCACATCTATGTACGTCACATCAACTGCCACCTCTATGCCAGCTGGCTCTTGCGGAGGCTGCACTGGTTCTGGAACCATTTGGGATCGTCGCCGTTGTGTCTCTCTACTAAAAAAACCCATGACCTGCTACGCCACAGTTGGTGCGAAAACAGTGGCCGTCCTAAAACAACAATACTATGTGCACAGTGTAAATGCATAGGGGTACCAAACAGTTTGCCAAACAGACCTCTGTTGTCCTTGGCAGTCCTCATTTCTTTGGCAACTGTTTCAGATGACAGTTTCTTCTTCGATGCCTCACCTTGGTCATACATTTTGGTTAGAAACTCAACTTGCGCTTTGGAAAACCTAAAACAGCCAATACCGTGTACAGAATGATTGATAAAGCGAGGAAATTGTATAACAGTAGTGCAAGCATCAATTTATCGCTTTGCTTGAGCGCGTTGCGGTCAGGCAAAACCTACTGGTGGCATTTTGCCACACTGCTCTGTGTCGCACTGTACTGTGCGCGCCAGATGACGGGTACCCTCTGAAAATAGATCTCTGCCTATGTATGTGCTTGTCACTTCACTGGTAGTGTTAGTTTCACATACTTTAGTGAAATTAGGAAAAACATGCTTACCGAAGTTAGGATTGAAGTTTAGAGACTCTAGTTGGGCTGCATACAGGTTTTGGGCTACATCCTGCATCATCTCCCGTTGTGGTTTAAACTTATGGTCAGCTTAAATCATAGGACACAAATGGTATTGCATCTATGTTTCCGTGAGAAACATACTATTGCAATACACTTACCTCGCGCTAGGTGTGCCTCAGGTCTTTCTGTATCAGTAGAAATAATCTTTATCGGAAGCTGTTCCTTTCATTGTCAGGAAAGCCAACTTTTCACATTCATTTTTGGGACCTGTCGATGCAGATTTTCTGACTTCAAGAGTTCCAACAATTTTGGATGCTTCCACAGTTGGTGTCAGTGAATTGATTCTCTGTAATATCAACAATGTGACTGCAGCTGACATAAACGATGGACCGTTAGCATCAAGACAGTCTTTGAGCTATTTTGCTAGTTGCTCAATTACAAAGCTCTGTATGCTGACATCTGAGGGTACTGTCTGGCCCAACTTGCATCAGTTACGCATTCTGTTTCCCAATTTGAATCTATTTTTGATGAACTGTGGCAATTCAGGTCAGTCGTCTTGATCAGGAGGTAAGCAATTATGTGTTTGCTAAAGGTTACTCACTAAATATTTTTAGACTGTAAATGTGCCGTGAAATGTATTCTTGATTCAACCATTGCATTTGACAGCGTTATGTGAACCCTAAGCCAGGGGGGGGGGGGGAACAGCCGGTTACAGCACGAATTGTGTTGAGTTTCGTAGCTTCAACCAGAGGGTGTGTTCGCACACTCTCGCTTGCCACTTTCCTTGGTGTCCGTGATGAATTCGTGCGCCTTGTACGGGAGCGGTTCTCTACAACAACTCTAACTCCAACTCGTCGAGCAAAGAATGCCGAAAAAGGCTGGCCGTAAGCCTGGGCATGGAACAAAACGACGAAAAGGTACGTGCATTTGGTTTTAGTCCTTTCTTGAATTGTATAAGAGCTTCATTTTGTAGTTAGGAAATGCTATTGGGGCCGTCCAGGATCCGATCCGATGTGCGGGGGGGCTTTTACAGCCCTACGCTCAGACCTTGCGATCCATTGCGCAACCCCCGTGTTTCGTCATCTCGGACGTTTTTTTTCTATCAGTGCCAAGCCACTCTAGCCATGCTGTTGGGCGCCAGGTTAATAGGAGAGCGCCTGGCGCATTGACGTCATAGTGCTGACAGCGTCCACCGCCCGGCCGAAGAGGACTAAACCGGTCTTGTTGTGTCGTCTCAGCCAGCACTTGACGTCATTGTTCTTTCTCCAAGTTGGCATGCTGTAGGAGCGGCTTCGGTGCTATGGCAGATCCAGTTGGTTCCCATTTTACCTACTTGCTGTAACCAGCTTTCGGTGGCCTGGGTGGAGCGTTGTGCCGACGACCAACTTTGCAGCAAGAAACTTGCCACGCCGAGAGGATGAACCACTACAACCACTAGGGATGGGGTGGCCGCCGTGACTCAGAGGCAGCGAGCTACCCACTGAGCCACCGACGCGGCGGGGCCGTCCATTAAATTATACAACGTT
>JASANB010003282.1:0-11679 GCA_030248155.1 Sabatieria punctata
CTGGCGGACTGATGCGAGAAGATGGCGAGCTTAAGAGGGGACTCAAGTTTAACCCCTTTGTGCGACCAGACCTTACCTTCCAAGAACGGCAGAGAGACGCCAAATTGAGAGAAGAACTGCAAACACGGAGGAACAATGGTGAAAAGGACATAGTCATTAGGAATGGTGCTATTGTGTCTAAAACTAACAAAACAAACGCCAACCGTCCGGCAGAGTAAATGGCTGTAAAATGTTGATCGAGTTTATTCTGTTTAATGCTCGCAGTCTGAAGAACAAAATTCCAGATCTTAGTTTTGAGAGCTCTCAGCATTCTAGGGCCGTTATTGCTGTGACAGAGACTTGGCTGTCTAGGGAATTTAGTGATGCGATTTTTGGTAATGTTTTGTTGACTCATAATATCGTGCGCTCAGATCGGGGGTCGGCTGGTGGAGGAGTTATGTTGCTTCTTCCCAAACATTTTAATTTTGTAACAAAACAAATTTTCGGAAATCAATACCTTGAATCTGTATGGGTGTTGTTGTATGTTCCCGGTTATGATAAGCCTTTTCTCAAACTTGGGGTAGTGTATCGTACACCTTCGGCAGAAATCTATGAGTCGACCGAGTTCCTTGTAGAACATCTGAGAACTTCTATTCAAAACAATCTTCCTTGTGTTATTTTAGGTGACTTCAACTATCCGGCAATTCGATGGGACGAAACAGAGGCTGGGTTTGGCCCTTCTGATTTATTATTTTACGATTTTGTTTCGGAGAGTAGCTTGGAACAGTGTGTATTACAGCCGACTCACGAAAGAGGTAATATACTTGATTTAGTATTTTCCAATGAACCCGGTCTGGTTACGGCAGTGAAGGTACTTGAATCCTTTAGCTCGTCAGATCACTATCGGATTACAGGCTACATTGGTCCGTTTGAGCTAGCTCTCAAACCCATAAAACGGACTTTCAGAAATTTTAATTTAGCCGATTATGAGTCAATTTATCAGTACCTCGGGGCTATTGACTGGGTAACAGAATTTGACAGATGTGCTGACGTCAACCAATTCTGGGTCACATTTTTGAATGAGCTAAATTTATGTGTACAAATGTTTGTGCCCTTGTGTGACATTCGGTCTTCCGTTATTCATTGGTCCTGCGATACGCGAAGGTCTCACAAGAGGCAGCAGGCGCTATTTAGAGTATATAAGAATAATCCTACTCCGGAAAATCATCAGAATTGGTTACAGTCAGCAGCATTATGTCATCGGCTAAAACGTAGAGATGAATATCTAAGGGAAGTTAGAATACTTGAATCAGACTCAGACAGTAAATTTTGGGCTTTTGTAAAATCGAAACTAACCTGTAAATCCGATATTCCAACACTGGTCACTGACGATGGTCGTATTATTATGGATTCGTATGAGAAAGCGGTAGAATTTAATAGGTTTTTTGTATCAGTTTTCGTTCAAGATGATGGTAATCAAATTTCATCAAAACCATTAGGGGAGAAGCGTCTGAGTCAAGTACAATTTGACGAACAGTTAATTTTCGACCATTTGGTAAAGCTAGCTGCAAAAAAGTCTTCTGGGCCTGATGGTATACCTCAGTTCTTTCTTCGTAACATAGCAGCAGTAGTAGCTGAACCATTAAATCGGATTTTTCGCCTCTCTTTTGCGTCAGGCGTTGTCCCAGAGCAGTGGAAAATTTCTAAAGTAATACCCCTACATAAGAAAGGGTTAGTATCGAATCCAAAGAATTTTCGACCTATAGCCTTGCTTTGTGGGGTCAGTAAAGTTATGGAATCCATAATAAGGGACCAAATAGTGACTTTCTTAAGAGAAAATCGGTTAATCTCAGATTCCCAACACGGTTTTTTGAGCAAAAGGTCTACAGTAACGCAATTACTAACAAGTTTGAATGACTGGACAGCAGCAATAGATAGAAGGGAAACTGTTGATGTTATATACTTAGATATAGCAAAGGCATTTGATAGTGTATCCCACAACAAACTTATCAGTAAATTGATGCGTTTTGGGGTCTCAGGAAGCCTGATTACCTGGTTACAACACTATCTGAGTTATCGTAGGCAGTATGTTTGTATTGATAATGATTTTCAATCTCCTGAAAGCTTAGTTGGGTCAGGTGTCCCACAGGGTAGTCTTTTGGGTCCAGTGCTCTTTCTAACTTATATAAATGATTTGGAAAGTGTACTCCAATTTTCCAATATTAAGCTGTATGCTGATGATGCTAAGTTATATTTCTCGGTCCCTAAAGGGGTTGTAAATGAACGTCTCAGGACGGATTTAGGGCACGTGTTCGAGTGGGCGACAAAAATGCAACTCTCAGTGGCTATTGAAAAATGTTCTGTTATTCACTTAGGTTATGGAAACGCCCAAACCGAGTATTTAGTCAATGGTAACCCTCTGCCTGCTGTTTCTAGTATTGTTGATTTAGGAGTTACTTTATCTAACGATTTAAAATTTTCCCTCCATTGTCGTAAAGTTACAACTAAGGGGTTTCAAACCGTAAACCTAATCTTCCGTGCTTTTCACAGTCGAAACCAGGACCTCCTTTTAAAATTATACAAAACTTTCGTGAGACCAAAGCTGGAATACGCGACTGAAGTCTGGAATCCAAATTTGCTCAAAGATATAGATTTGATAGAAAGAGTTCAGCGTCTGTTTACTCGTCGATTGCCAGGTATGCAAAATCTTTCTTATTATGAGCGTCTGAGGGTCTTAAACCTTCAGTCCTTGGAAGAACGTCGCTTGATCCGCGATCTGGTTATGGTCTACAAGATTCTCGAGGGACTTGTGGAGCTGCCAAGGCAATTGTTATTTGAGTATGCTAATGTACGAAGCACTCGTGGTCACAACCGTAAATTATTTGTTCAACGGTCAAGACTAGACATAAGGAAGTTTTTCTTTTCAAATCGGGTTGTTCCCTTATGGAATAGCTTACCAGCCGAAATAGTTAATGCAGCCACGGTTTCGCGCTTCAGAAAATTAATTCAGCATTTAGATTTTTCTGAGTACTTGCGGGGAAGGGCACTCGTCGGACAAACGGCCACGCCCTCCCTTTGATCTGAGTTGCTTGTTATTCTGTTGGACGTGTATTAAACATTTCATTTCATTTCATCGACCAATAAAGGCAAGGAAATCACCCCCCTCCCTCCCCTGAACAAATCCCTATTAAAGCAACCAATTTTCAAAAAAAACAAAACACAAAATAACGAAAAAATCAATAACACCATCCACATATAAAATCGATTTCCAAAAACAACAAGAAATACAAAGATAACATCTGCAAAATAAAACATCACAAAAATGAAAACACGATGCTCATCAGGAAACCTCGACGGCCTTTTTTGTAGTATTTATTTAGAGGTGGAATGGCATAAAGGCCGTCGAGGTTTCCTGATGAGCATCGTGTTTCATTTTTGTGATGTTTTATTTTGCAGATGTTATCTTTGTATTTCTTGTTGTTTTTGGAAATCGATTTTATATGTGGATGGTGTTATTGATTTTTTTCGTTATTTTGTGTTTTGTTTTTTTTGGAAATTGGTTGCTTTAATAGGGATTTGTTCAGGGGAGGGAGGGGGGTGATTTCCTTGCCTTTATTGGTCGATAACAGGTATGTGGGGTGTTGTATTGTGTGTGCAACCTCGACCGTTTTTATGCGGGTCTAAGACCCGCTACTTTTCTTATGATTTCCTTGCCTTTATATGGGCCCAGGGTCGCTTTCATATGTCAATAGAACAGGTTTGAATTTGTCTAGTTCAACGGCTGTAGTTGGGAAACAAATACATAGTTAAGTTAAATAATTTTGTGCGTAATGTGTAAATTGTGTAAAGATAAAGTGGTGAGTAGAGTGCAGGGTGTTGGTGGTTGGTTTTTTCTTATTGTGCATGTTTTCCAAATTGCCAAGTTCATAGTGAGCATTTCCTTATTTTACATATTTTCGAATTTTCCATTCTCCGAATGCTTCAAAAGTTGGCATGACTACCAAATGCGCAGATTAGTGTTTTTAGTGTAGATCTTTCTTCGCTAATTTTTGGTTTTGGCGGGCTAAAGTGCTGGGGTTTGGACGAAGTTTGTTATATTTATGCTTAATGGATAGCTAGTTGTTACATCTAGCGACTCATTCTTGCACATGCATATGCGATGCGTCCACGGATTAGAATCCTACGATTGGTTTAGTGAGGGGATCTCGACAAAGGTAGACCTACTGGCACAGTAAAATTCGCAGCTATCTTTGATGAGCTAGAAAACTTGGTTTTTTCCTATTTTTGCCATAGTGAAAATTGTCGTTTAAAGCGAGTTAAAGTACTGGGGGTTGGACCCCAATGTTTTTAACTGTGGTTATTCTGTAGCTAGGGCAGTTGTACAAATATTCCCAGTCGCGCGGTAATGTGCGTCTGTGGGCATGAGTTTTATAGCAACTTTTCTAGGTGCGGTTGCGGGGGAAATCTGCCGATAATCGATGAAATAAGGGATATGAGGAGAACATGTAATCTGAAGTAGGATGCAGTCATTAGTTGTGGATGTGCTGGTGTTTTGATGTGCAAAACAATAATACGGAAGTCAAAAGCAGTTGTCTGATAACAGATTCGATCATCTTTGTTAAAAACTCAGAATCGGGGTGCTACTTGTAACTCACTCAGTTAGGGGCCGTGCAAAAATTACATAATGGCATGAGGGGGGAGGGAGGGTTCGCCAAAAGATTACTATTCATTACGGTGGGGGGAGGGGGGGGTTGGCGACTTCATTACGTAATTTTTTAAAGTGCAGAAGTCACTAAAGTGGCTACAATTTTAATTGTTTTTTTTTATGTACAGTACATGTACTTGTAGTCTCGATTTGAAGCCATTGGGCTTAAATTTTCTCGATTTCACTTAGATAAACGTTTAGATAGAGAAGGTAGCTACCGTTTACGTAAGGGCTTTCCAATTTTTCAAATGCTAAATGGCAAGAGTGACCTTTGACATCTTATTAAGAGTTTATAAGGGTATAACACTTATCGACTCGATCTTTTACAGGGTTCGTGCGGCTTTTTCCGAGCAAAATTCGCTGAACAAAGTCAAATTTCCCCGACCAATCAGAGTGAGAACGTTCTAACAAGGCTCAGAATTTTTAAAAACTTGCTCTGAAAAACGCATTTAACCAGTATTCTGTTAAGTTGAAGTAGTTGAGGAAAGTCAGAAGTCCGATATTCAAAAAGGGTGGTGTGTAAAGCTCTGACAGGGCCCTTTGGGCGAGAGAGGATTCTACTGCTATCAATTTTTTCCCTGACTTGGCACCAAATTCCCTGACTTTTCGGGTCCCGCACGAACTCTGGTTTATGACTATCGATTATCTGTCAAGCAATATTGAAGCAGCCATAAAACCCAGAATAAAACACTTCCAATACAATCAGTCACCACGTCAGTAACAAAACGCCATCCAATGATGGCTTCTATGTCAAACTAAGACTATACGTACATGTACTGTACGTAGTTGTAGCTCATCAATAAAGAAAACTAAAAAAACTATCAATTGTTACTGTATACAGATGCTATTTTAATAAGAACGTCATTTTACATAGAATTGAACGGAAAATTTTCGGCTCTAACTCTTCAAAAAATTGAAATTTCGGGGGGTAGCCAAATTATTACGTAATTAGGGGAGGGGGGTCAGGAAATTAATACGGGCGATTATCAGGGGGGAGGGGGGTCCGAAAATGGGCAAAAATACCATTACGTAATTTTTGCACGCCCCCTTACTTGTTACTAGATGTTGTGCGATTATGTAACTTGTTAAACTTCGCCGCTTTCCGGCAGCCGGCTGGCAATTTGACCATGGCGGGGATAGCAGATCATTCAGTCATTGTGAATGTTACCAGTGTCCGAACCTCCGGAATGCTATAGAGCTTCATACACCAAACTCCGAGTGATCATTATAGACAAAATCAGCATGCTTTCGAACGGTATACTAGCGACTAGCAACAAAAGACTAACTAAACTTTTTTCTCATCATCATCCGTAAAACAAATTGTCTCATCTCTAGAACTGCCGTACTCAAACAAAATGTCAGACAGATCTGTCTCAAAGATTACCTATCAATTGGTCACGATTGATTGGTCGCCACTTGTAGGACTCTAACTGTACTTGTTTTACCTTTTTCAGCATTAACTGTTCAGAAGAAACGCTTATGGATACTCGGATTGCCTTTGCTACTGAAGCACTCAAAGCCCAAACATCAAGAGCCATGTTTGCACTATCCCATCGGTGTAATATCTCCCTTCTACGTAACGTACAAACTATTGCGAACTACATTTAGCCATTCGCATAAAAAACTACTCGATCATTGTACTAATATTAACGTAGCTTTATATGTCCTTGTTTTACTAATTTCGTTAACTTATTACGTATTCTCTGAACTTGATACTTGTATCAGTGACTACACTGCGTTTACAGGCGCAACCGACTCCATCATACTTATCGGTCTCCTCAACCCCATTACCGACTCACCATTTACAAGCGATTTTCGACAGAAACCACGACAACCAAAGCCGTCCGACCACAATACAACACAAACTCCCGGTCCAACAACACTATACTAACAGAGACGACAGTGATGATATAACGATTATTAGTATTATCATTATTATTGTTTCTTATTATTTCTAGTAAAAAAGTATTCCGGCTAGCATTGCTATATTCGTGTAAACCGCCCACAGACAACTAAAGCAAATGCCAACAAATCAAATTCCCGCCTTGCCTGAATCAATACC
Source organism: Sabatieria punctata (assembly GCA_030248155.1). NCBI lineage: Eukaryota > Metazoa > Nematoda > Chromadorea > Araeolaimida > Comesomatidae > Sabatieria > Sabatieria punctata. Next base: position 6,747 of record JASANB010003282.1, read on the forward strand.
ATTACCGTATACCGTACTTTGTATAACCATTACGATTACGCAATATGACGCAAAAATGCAACAGTAAAACCGAAAACGCGCATAATAGGGAGACCGCTGGCGCGGCAACCTCGACCGGTTGCCGCTGCCGCGGCACCCTCGATTACGTGGGCTAATCAGCTGCGTGACTTGTCGCAATATGTCACACCATACGATTAAATTCTAGCTGCTTAAGTCTGCAATCAACTATGCGATGACGAAAAAACAGAATTGGTCAGTCTGACCATTTGAAAGTGAAAGTGAAACTTTATCTCCGGGTTGGCTGTATTTCTCACATTTTCAACTAGGTCGTTTGGTTCGAAGACAGTAAAAACACTAGCCTGCAGCATACAACAATACGCAGGCTTGTAAGTGTACAAAGTAATTGCTATTGAAAATTTCGGTTTTTTTGATAAAGTTTGAAAGTTTGTGTTGGAAAACCGTTTTTTTGGGCAGTTTTTGTCAAAAACTAAATATTTAACTAGAAAGTTTTAAATTTTAAGTGAAATTTTTGAAAATTTCGCCAAAAGATTTGCAAAAAAATTCAAATTTCCCGTCAAAATTTGAACATTTCGCCAGGTAACTTCGCATGAAGACCTGGCTGCCCCCTCTGAGCTGCGGACCTTGCTTATGTACAGTCCTGTTCTCAAACAGCTCGACCAAATGCCAGACCTGATTTTGAGCAGGATATTCAATCTGTTTTTAGAAAATTAGCTGCCCCCGATTCCTAAGTCTACAGCAACATGATAAAGGAAAAATAGGTAAAAAGGCTGGCATATGCAAGCATGTGGCATACGATGTACATACATGGCCAAGCTCGTGTGCTGCGTCCAAAATGGAAAGTTCCACAAAGGCAAAAAAGCTTTGGACACTTTTTTTTGTTATTGTGATGATTGAAGATCTTAGACGAAATAAGGAATGAATTGCCGTTGCACAAAATCAGTAAAAATTTTGCTAACGTCATGTTTCCTCTTACACCCTCGCTTTGCAAAATCCTGGGTACACCACTGCAACAACGCTGCCATCAACACAGACACAGAAGGTGTCCGCACTACTGTACCGTAAGCCCAGAAAGCGGCGTGGAATTGCTCGAATGCAAAAAGGAAAATGACCTGGTGGGTGACATGGAGCATTTCTTCGGCACGTTAAGTCTCAGACTAAAGACCAGACAGACAGACACTTTACTATTAGACATGTAGCTACCAGCAATGTAGTATAAACAAACAACCACTAACTTTTCACTTTTAACAGCTGAAAGAAAAGAAGACAGAGCGACATGAAATCAAATGCTGCAACAAAACGAGCGGCAGAATGAACGAACAGAACACAGTCAGACACTTAACGCCGTTTATGGTGCCGGTATCATATGGTACCTGTACCTACAATAGTGGCACCATATATGGTACCGCTACTTTCATTCACTGTGGTGGTACCATATATGGTGCCCCACTACCCTAGGTACCGTCACCATACTGTATATCGTGTCAGTACCATAAACGGCCTTGTGTGCCTGACTGTAAGAAACATTTAAATCATGACAGCAAAACCGGCACTTACAATGTATGTACTTACAGTACGTGCACGTGCATATTGTGTATAAACGAACGCACGCAAGTTCACTGAACTCCGCTTCATTTCGACTTCTCGAGAGGTGAGCCGCGGCCGAAACCAAACAACGTCATGCGTCGCCGATTCTGTTCGCGCATTTCGACGATGGGCGCTGAAAGAGCAGCTTGCAACAAACGACACTAAAAGACAAAACGAGCTCACGCAGAGTCTTCGGTTTGCACGTCGTCGACTCAGCGGCTTTTCCAGGTCGCGGCAGCCCAGCACTCAACACTCTCACTCCTCGACCGAAACCAGAAATCGTCTTCAGCTTTTTATCCTCTGAAGCGACAAACAAAAGTACTGTACAGTGGAGCAGAAGCAGCTGCAGCGCACCAGTGTTCCAGTCGGCCAACACGTCAGCCATCGTGCGAGTTTCATTGACAGTGGGCGGCGAGTGGTCAGTCTGACTCTCTGGCACCTCCTCTTCGCTCAACCCCATACCAATGCTCTCTGCTTCAGTCTCAGCTGTGTCCATCGCACTCACAGACACCCTCGGCTCAGTAGCAGACAGCTCCTCTGTGTCCTACAAAACTCCTTATGTACGTGGGTGAATTTACCGACATATTTTTCGGCCCATGTATGGTTGGGGTACTATCCATGTATAGGACCAACCAGGATTTGAGCACCTGCAGATCTATATCGGACAGCGGAGGCTCAGCGGCGGGAACACGCAGATCGGTAGGAGGCTCTGGGATCAAACCAAGGAAGTCTGTGGATGCGAGATCAACCTCCAGACACTCTACTTCTGCCAGAACTTCCAACACCTGACGTCTGCAACCGACCTACTAAGATGGGAAGCAACAAAGCATAGAGAGACGAGAGAACGTACACGATGGCCCAGCCGAAGACTCTGGCACAGACGTAGCGCAGCCGCGGCGGCATTCTTTGGTGGAAGCAGCAGAACTCCTTCTCCAGATTGGCTCGCAGTCCAGTTTTGCGTCGCAGATTCACCACCGACAGTTGCTCCTCCACCTGCCGCACGATCTGCTTGCGACTGCGCACCGGCGCCGACTGGAACTCCTGCTGCACCGCCGCCACCAACGAATTGACGGTGAGCAGACGACGGAAGCCCCAGAAGTCGACCAGATCCGTTTTGACTGCAACGTTGGCTGTTGAGAGAAAGACCAGACTAACCTATCAATTTACAGTTTTTCTCAGTTCGTTGCTGGTGGCCGAGCCATATGAGACAGTCGGTGAGAAAGTTGTAGCAGTCTCTGTCGCCCAGCACCAGCAGTAGACTGTCCCCTCCACAGATCTCAGTCAGCAGGTCGTTCATTTGCGTCACCAGCGTGTTGGCCGACACCAGCAGCGAACCCAGCGCATCTGACTGGTCGACCGGCTCGAATGGAATCAAGTGCACCAGACCTGAAACACCAAAGCAAACCGTAGCATCACGTGTGGGGTACTTAACGCCGTTTATAGTAATGACTGGCACCATATAAGGTACGGGTACCTTGGCCAGTGGCACTACATATTTATGATACCACAACAGTCCCCGAACGTCGAACGTAGGTACCGGTACCATATATGGTGCCAGTACCATAAACGGCGTTAAGTACTAGATTGAACAAGGATAGAAACGGCAGACTGTCTGTGTGCTGTTGATTAACTTTTATAGTAACGATTTCGCAGCGTCGTCCTTAGCCCTACATGCATGCCGGGGCTAGTTAGACCGCCAACCACTTCGTACGTACTTACAGTGCATAAAAAGCAAAAATTTTAGGTCATCAAAAATTTTTAACAAACCGTGAGGTAAAATAAGTCAAATTTACAGAAGCTAACAACGCATACGCAGGTGTAAACTGCAAACCAAGTATAAGTACCATTTTTGGCAATGTCCTGGACTGCAGCAGGACTGCGCTTATTGAGGTGGCCTGGCGCGAGGACCCAGGAGCGAGTTGTTTGTATTCCGTGGGAGAGACTGAAGAAGACGAGGGCCACCTCTGCCGGACGACTCTCACCCAGCACTTGGCAGTGCGGCGTCACCACCAGCAACGGCCACACTCGCTCTCGCAACCTCTCCACCCTCTGCTCTGCAACTCCTACCTATGCACACAGAATGTCAAAATTGCTCTTCTTTACGAGTTTTTCAAACTGGCGCTAAACTCTTTAGTGGCTTGCTTTAGTTTGCCGGAGTCGTCAATGGTCAGTCGAAGCAAAAGTTGTTACGTAAGGAGCAAAGAACAACTTCATAGCAGTCGGCTGGACTTACCTACAGACAAACTAATCAGATCACCACGGATAGTTGTGATGTTGACTGTAGTGTCCCAGTCCATGGCTTTCTTTGAATTAAACGCCTCTTCAGTGTAGTATTGCTAAACATACTGTAAGTCTCCACCGTGATCGACATGAAAGGTAAAACTTGTTAATCATACAAATGCACATGAACCGAAAATGGGTTTCCAGAATTTTGACTGTTACATCCCTCAATCGTACGTACGGTTTCCTAGTCGCGTACTACGTACGTGTACAGAGGTTCTAACATCGTACATGACGAAAAATCCCTGACCATACAAATTCTGCGTCTGTCACTGTCTCCCGACCGATGCAACTAAGTGACGTGCATTGAAGGAGTTGTTAAAACTACAAAAACTGACCGGCTGCAGACACTCTTCGTGTCGCTTCTCGTAGGGACGGAGCGTGTTTCTGTACCGACGGAAGGAAGCGCAGCTATCGTCCGAACTGGTGCCATTGTCCGAGTCTGAGGCGACGCCCCCGGCTGCACCGCTTAACTTGCGTTCCAACATGCGTTTCCTGTCTGCCTCTCGTTGACTGGACTTGCGCATATTTTGCTGCCGTTTGCGTTCTCTCTTTGTATGCTTGTCGATCTGGGCACGACCACGTTTGGCCAGTTGCTTGTACTCCTCTTGATCTGACTGGGACAAACTCTAAAATCCCAATTAACACAAACACACACACATCTGAGGCAATTTCAACCACCTTCCATCTTTCTCCGGCCCTGGCCACCAACTCTGGTTTGGACAGACGTCGTCCAGCTTCTGTTTCCAGCTCATGCCGGATCTGCTCAGTAAACAACATGTAGCCGCTCATTTTGAAGGCTCAGCTCTGTAAGAAAAACCATCCACTAACAAAGCAATCCAATACAGATCCAGCCAAGTCAACCTAAAAGCCAACCAGCCAACAACACACAAGGACAAGAAAGGAAGCGCGGCGGCGTTGCTGATGGTTGGTCGTCTACAGACGCGCCCTCTGACGGACCAAACCACAAACTCATTTTTCAGTTTCTGCAGCACCAAAATGTTCGTCTCCACCGGAAACCACCAGCGCACTCGACCGTTATTTGTGA
>JASANB010003283.1:0-62923 GCA_030248155.1 Sabatieria punctata
TTGTTTTGTGTAATGAGTCTTTGTTAGAATGGTTGTGTTTGGCAGGTTACTAGTCTTTTTTCTACTTGTCTGTTCGCAAGCAACCAACACTGTTACCTGCAGAGAGAGGTTTGTCGTGTCGATTTGGCTGGTGGTGCTTCTGATAGTGCTGACAATTACACTTCTGGTGCTGGTCGCCTTCATCTGTTACTACTGTTATTTCAGAAAAACCACTGTAAGTTTCCTCTGCCTAATAAGCTTTGCAAGAGCTGATTGTACTTGAGGAACGGTCAAAGTCGGTCATGTCAGTGCCGTCAGTGGTGGTGCTGCCACCGGTTCAGCGGTCCATGCACACGGGCGTGTGCTGCGACACTGTCTCTATATCCACCGATGAACCGCCCAAGCTCCTCCGTAAACAGCCAGCCGCCGATCCATCCGCTTCACTGCACGTGTCGACAGACCGACTCAAGTCAATCACTCCCGCTACTAAGAACTGCTGACTGGGTAAGAAGCCGGCCACCTATTTTGTCTCTCCTTGTATCTGAAATGCTTGCTGTCATATCTGAATAAACTACTGTAGCGCCACTCACAAATCGTCTGTTAGATATCAGTTTGAGATCAAGAATACATTTTTAAATGACTATCTGTTCGCAGAGTAACTGAGAAAAAGGCGAAAATGTACGTACACAGAAATGAGGAAATGAAACAACAATCTATCAGTAGAACACTGTGATGAGTTGTTTATACAGTAATTTATTCAGATTGACCGCAAGCTTTACAGATACAAGAAGAGGTGAAAATTGAACAGTTGGCGGGTTTCCAGTCCAGTTGGCAGTTACTGAGTAGTGGCAGTGAATGACTTGACTTCATCGGCCGACATGTATAGTGAATAGGACTGATCATCGTCTAGCTGTGGACTGAGCAGTTTGGACCGTTCATCGGTGCATACAGAGACATTATTGCATCGCACCTGCGTGTGCATAGCATGCTGGACCGGCGGTAACACCACCACCGACGGCACTGAGAGAGGCCTGGGTGGCTCCTGAAAGCTACTTGTGCAACGGTTACAGTGCAGAATGAGACTTACAATGGTGTCATTGAAAAAGCAGCAGTAGCAAATGAAGGCCAGTAGCACCAGAAGTATAACTGTAAGCGAAATCAGGAGTACCAACAGCCAAGTGGACACCAAAAACAGACCAGACGCTTGAGCTGTGACAGCGCGCGAACAAACCAGTAGAAAAGAAAAGAGCAGTAGCCTAACAAACACAACCATCATATCAAATACTCATACTCAAAACAACATATCAACGTCAATCACCGTACCTGGTTCCTTGGTGAATACTAAGTATGCTTGTAGCCAGACGCCAGCGGTTAAGACTGTTTGTGTTGTGTGTTCATTTATGCTTGGCCTTCATAGCCCATCGGACTCTGATTGTGGTCTGCAGAGATCGACCGTGCAACCCCCTGATAGAACGTAGATTTCGAAAACACGTCCCCACCTCTATCTTGGAGCAGATCAACGACGACCGCGGCCGCAAAGCAGTTCAGTTCCTGCGCACTTTGCCGAAGAAACAGATGCAACCAGACTACCGGAAAGTTGACGTGACGCTGGCGGTGATTTGCACAAACCGTCAAGAGAACAGGTACCTGACTGTCTCTGTGGCCGCTCTGTTGTCCGAGCTGGCTCGCTCACCCATCAATGTTGCTCCGTTCATCTGCAATGTCGATGCGCATCCGGACCAGTTTGCAGAAGCTCACAAGTTGTCCCAATTTCTGCCAATGCTCAACGTCTATCAGAGAAGGCAAGCCGATCCTACTATGCATGTACTAGCCAAGGAAAAACTGGACTATCAACTGTGCTTAGAAGAGGCTCTCTCGTTTCGGCCGCACTCAGACTTTGTGCTACTGATGGAAGACGATGCAGTAGTGAGGAAGGATTTTTTTAGCTTGCTGGCAACCGTTACACGAACACTTAGCCTTAGACAGGGAGTGGCCTTTGTAAAGCTCTACCACCCTGAAGATCTGAGAAAAGTGCCCTGGATTCCTCAAATCGTCAGTCTCAGCGTTGGCATTGGTTTGATTTCTGCGTACATGTGGGGCAGACGGCTATTCTGCGACTGTTTGACCACCGTTGCTGTGTTTTTGTTCCAGTCAACTCTGCTCTGCGCTTTTCTGTTCTGCTTGGGACACAACAACTTGTCTGCCTGGCGTTTGGCTGCAACTGGCAATGTTTACTTGTCTGAACACGAATCCTGCTGTACACCTGCCGTCCTATTTCCTGTTGGCCAGATTCCTGCCGTGCTCGACTATTTTCGAAACGCAACTGCCGGTCAGAAACATGCAAAGGACCACATTATGGATGAAATTCCCAGTCAACTGGGTCTTGCAGGATTGGCCTCTGACGTCGACATGGTGGCGCACATTGGATTGGTATCCAGTCTGCGAAGCTGGAATGAGAAGGAGGTCTACTTACGTGAATTGGAACTGTCACTACTTGGTGCACAGTTTTTGGGACAGCCGTTTGATTGACTCTCTTCGGATCTTATCCTCACTGGTCTATGCCCCAAATACTACTCCTGTTGTGCTTATGGAATGTGCTTAATCATACTACTTATAAGTACTGTGCACCTAGCTAGCAAGATAAAACTTGCCCTCTCTCAACTTTTCCGAATGCTTGTTTGTTAGCCATTTACGTACGATGTATGTACGTGTGTCCATCAACACTCAAACAAGCAATAATGCTTGTGATTCGTCTAGCAATATCGCTCTTTCGACAATGTTTCTGTCACGAAATGTTTCATCTCAAACGTATATTAAGCGAACAACAATACACATGTGCTGTGCGGTGATTAATCTCAAATCCAAATCTTACAGCTACCACAGATCTTCAAGTATCGCAATCTGCACAGCTCTCTAGCGGGAAAGAAAATGGTTAGCTTTCACGAATCACAAAATAGCGCCAGATCAGTGCAGAACAGAGATAGTACAGAGCAGTAGAGGGCAGCCGTTTTCTGGCAGAACCTACAAAAGCAGGGCTTTTCCAGCTTAGACCTGACTGCCAAGCAACTTGATCGCAATGCGGACGCCTTTTCTCGCTGGCAACGTATTTCCGTGGCCCAAAGCCAAATCGACACACACATTCGTAGCTTCCAACCGTATTGTCCTAACCCGACACTTCTCTCGTTGGTTCCACCTGGGGTCGTGGACAGATGATGTTGCAGCAGAGGAGAGAAAAGGTGTTGATTTTGGTGATTACGCAGATTTTGTAGAAATGGCCGGTTACGTCAATAAAACGATAGCCGACCGACAGCAAAACACGGTAGAAAAGCAGGAAAACACGTTGTAGCACAGTTACAGGAAAGTGTAGAAAGAAGAAAGTTGAAAAGAAACCGGGTGGACGATGGCTGTTGACGACGCTCATTTACCGCCCAATAATCGTGTTATTGGGGAGCCGAACGGAAGCGACCTGAGAACCACCCGAGCCACACTGAGGCAATCGAAGCGGGACGCAGCAAAACCGCACTGCAGGCAGTCAGGAAGACAGAGGCAGCTCACTTCAGGAGTCGACCGGTGCCTTGTCGCGCAGAAACGCAGCTTGTTAGGTTGACTTTAACACGCAACCAACTGCACACAAGAATAAAACACAGCCAAAGTGAAGAAATCAGACAGGCTTAGGGCCCGCCAGACAGACGTAGAATATTCTAGAAGCTATCACTCAAAATATCGACCAATCACTAGCCTTCGTTCTTCTCGGCCCTCTCCTGATTGGTCGGAAGAACCGCGACGGGCTCGGCGATCGGCGGCCAAACCACGCCCTGTCTCGTGTTTGCCGTAGGAGCTGGTTCTCGCAGCGCGCCCTGAGTTGTCAAGCGACCGGCGGCAGTTCAAAAAGGGCGGGTCTGTACATTGCCCCCTTCTTAGTCGGCGACGTCCCGGCGCCGTAGCACTCTCCTCTGTCGATTTCGATGGTAGGTCAGTCCACGTCCAACTCGGTCTCGAATCAGCAAAAGGACTGGGAGGTTGCTGCACCGTCGATCCGCTGGCTTCTTCGCATTCCTCGTTGGTAGGTAGATGGTGGTAGTAGTAGTGTTTCCAGTTGGTTGACACATCTCGGCCTCTCTCGTCAGCGTTCCCACAGATGGCAGTTGGTACCGGGCAGATGACAGAGGCAACTCCATACCTTAGTAGGATCTTCCTTCTCACGTTGTACAATCAACGCACATCAGCCATCCAAACTTGGTTGTCGGTCCGTTGGCGCCCTGCGACTAACACACAGCTGGAGTAGCTAGTGCCCGGTCACAGCATCGTAGCGCAGGGTCTGCGAACAGTGTTCAAGTAATGGCCGGAGGATCGTAGTGACCCCTTCGGCCCGATTGGCGTCAACATAGGTCCTCAGTCTAACGACCGTCCTCTTTTCTACAGCTACTGTTGTTGTTGCTGCCTAGAGGTGGTACAGGCCACCTGTCGGCTGGTAGACGAACAGGTTGCAGGGACTCTGGCTCATCACGTCGGTCGCGGCGTCAGCAGTAGAGTAAAGTAGTTGATTGGGGGACGTTAGCAGTCCGCACACTGATGTATTGGCGGACGCAGTGTAGACGGGGTGCAGTCGATAGATTACCGAGATGACCCCTATCTCGGCGCTACTCACCGGTCGGCACGTTGACAGGGTGCCGAAGTGGCAGCTTATCTCGTCAGTCGCGGCGTCAATAGTAGAATCAAGTAGTTGATAGGCGGACGCTGGTAGTCCTCCCATACGTTGACGTCCGCAAAGAAACGAAGTGGTAGGCAGCCGATACTACTGGCGGCCGCAGTGTAGACGAGGTGCAGCCGAAGAATTACCGAGATGACTCCACCTCGGCGCTGCCCATCAGCTGGCACGTTGGCGGGGTACCGAAGTGATAACTTATCACGTCGGCCGCAATGTCCCTGGCAGAGTCAAGTAGTCGGTGGTCTCTCCACACGTTGGTGTTCGTACGAAAACGAGGTGATAGACAGCCAACGCTATTGACTGTCGGAGTGTAGAGGAGATGTAGCCGGTAGGTTACCGAGATAGTACCTATCTCAGTGCCGTTCGTAGGTTGGCCTGCTGGCAAGGCACCGGCATATTAGCTCATCCTGCCGACCACGACGTCAACGGCAGGACTGCGCCCAACGGATGTTGGGCGAACACCGGCAGCTCCTTCTTACGCCGACTCCGGTCATTACCGGGGTCGTTGGCTAGACACCGGGCCGTCCTCCATTCCATCCCACAGCTTACATCACCGGGTACCGCACAGGAGAGGTAGTAGTGAAGGGTAGGTATTCCCGAGAGCCGATCGAGTGGTTGGGCGATATCATAGAGAGAGAAAAGAAAGAAAAAGTAAATACATACACTATGTACAACGTAGATAGTGACACTCAGTGCTCAGCCGCCGTTGCAACGCCATGGTCCGGTGGTTCCAGATCCTGGCCGGCGTCCTCCGCAGTGGTCTCTGTTAGCGCTCTCTCCAACTCTGCGATGCTCTCGCTCTCTTCTGCCTCTTGTTCTTCTGGCAACGTAGGAAGAGGAGGGGCGGCAGCCTGCAGCCGCTCAACTTCTCGCTGGTGCAAGAAGCTGGGTCCTTCTAATTCTGGGTAGCAACGAGACAGGTGTTGTACGTGCACACGACGAGGCGTTCGGTCTCGGCCACCCACTGGCACAACGATGGCCTGGTACCCTTGTACCTCGACCACAGAATAGGGGCCAGTGTACTGCATTGCCAGCTTCATTGTTCGTACGCTGGGGTCGCAACGCATTACCTTGTCGCCGGGTTTCACTCTGGTCTCGCGAGTGTTCCACTTCTGATCAAATCGCTCCTGGTTGGCGATCTGGGCCTGTCGCAGGTTGTCTTCGAGCAAACGGCGGTCCCGTTGCCACTGTTGTCTGCGATCCTCGTCAGATGGCCCCTCTACTAATGCGTCACCGGTCAAGTGTGCCTCAGGCACTGCGCTCGGCAGGTGCAGTCGCCGAAGAAAAACCATCTCGGCCGGGGGAAGCTGCGTGGCAGTTTGCGGAGTCGCGTTGTAGGCGTAGACGACTGTAGACAGATTTAGGTCCCAATCGTCCGCTTCCTTGTTCACTAGCCGAGACAACATGTTGGCGAGAGTGGAATTCATCTTTTCCACTAGTCCGCCGGTCCGAGGAGAATAAGGCAACGCCCAACGATGTCGGACCGTGTGCATTTCCATCAGCCTCTGCACCGAACGGTTCTTAAACTCGGTGCCGTTGTCAGAAATCACCTCCCTGGGTGGTCCGAAAACCATGAACACGTAGTCCAACAGTGCTTTGGCCACGCTGTGTCCTCGCCGGTCTCGCAATGGTCGAGCTACCACGAACTTGGTGTAGGCGTCCATGACTACTAGAACGTAGGTGTAGCCAGTGGCAGTCCTGTTGAGCTTCAAGGTGTCCATGTAGAGACGTTGGAAGGGCTCCGTAGGTAGCGGCATGAGCCCCATAGGAGGGTTTTCCGTTGGTGATTGACCCCTCCGAGCCGCGCACAACAAACACCCATGTACCTGTTTGGCGATGTCCTGCCTCATTTGTGGCCAGTAGTAGAAGCGTCTCATTCGGGCGTAGGTTTTGCTAATCCCGAAATGGCCAGACGTTCGCGCTCCGTGGTGATCATAGAGCAGTCGAGGGTGGAGCGGTAGAGGTATGCAGAGACGCAGTCGCTGCACCATCTGGTCGCCTGGTGCGTTGTCGGCAACTGTAGGCATAGGCTGCAGGTGCCACAGCAGTTCTCCGGTTACCACGTAGTGTTCTTGGTTTTGTCGGACCCACTTAGCCATCTCCTCGCTAGTAGGTAGGGCGCCGTCCGTTTTGTAGGTTATCATGGCGGCCCAATGCGGATCTTGCTTCTGGTGGATCGCCGCCAACTTCTCCAGGTCCTGCCGAGTTGGAACCTGAACCATTGGATGACAGCTCAGACTGTCCACTCGCTCCTGGTAGTGTTTGGTCTTCCCCCGCATGCAGACTGCCATGACGTCAGGCTGCGAGAGCGGAGGCAACAGCTCCATTCCCTCGATCGTCAGATGTTCCCAGTGAGGGTAGCTGATAGGCATGTCGGCGTTGATGTTCATGACCAAATGGTCATCAAACGGCACCTGCTGAGTGACTAATTCGTCGTACGGTTTGCCCTCCGTCAAGACGGTATCAGAAATACCGTACACATTCCGCGATTCCAGCTTCTGATGAGGCATGCGAGAGAGAGCGTCGGCGCCGTGGTTAACTCTACCCGGCCGGTAGACGATGTTAGGCATCACCTCCTGGATCTGCAGAGCCCAACGCGCTAGCCGTTGCACTAGCTGTTTCTCCTGTAGGTAGCGGAGTGCGTTGTGGTCTGTGATGATAGTAACTTGGTGGTTGAAAACGTAGACACGGAACTGTTGGATTCCGTAGACCAAAGCTAGGCACTCCCGGTCAGTGGCACTATAGTTGAGCTCGTTCGGCCGCAAACTGCGGCTAGCGTAGGCCACTGGGTGCCGTCTCTTCTTCTCATCCTCCTGCGCCAAAATAGCGGCAATCGCAATGCCGGAGGTGTCTGACTCGATGATGAACGGTTGAGAGAAGTCAGGGTAGCGCAGAACAGGAGTGTTGATCAGATGTTTGATCAACGTGAGAAACGCAGTTTCCTGCGACTCTCCCCATGACCAGGCATTCTCCTTTTTGACCAACTGGTGTAGTGGCGCAGCGATCTGGGCGAACCCCTTGATGAACCGGCGGTAGTAGCTGCAGAATCCGATGAAACTGCGCAGTGTCTTCAAGTTGGTAGGTCTCGGCCAGTCCTTCACCTTCTCGATCTTAGCTGGGTCGGTGCTCATGCCGTTCTTCCCAATTTGGAAACCCAGGAACAAGATGTGCGGCCGTGCGAAGTTGCACTTAGGCAGGTTTATCAGAAAACCGGCCTGATGCAAGGCACGGAAGACGCGATCCATCAGATCTTTGTGCTCCTCCAACGTCTGCGAGATGATGAGCACATCGTCCAGATAGGTGAAAACTCGGGTTGGGTCGATGTTACCCAAGATGCGCTGCGCTACCTCCTGGTAGAAAGAAGGAGCGTTGCAGAGGCCGAAGGGCACGCGCTCAAACTCGTAGAGGCCCTTGTGAGTGATGAAGGCAGTCTTTTCCACACTGTTAGGATGCATGTGCAAGTTGGTGAACCCAGACCGGATGTCTAGGGTAGAGAAACAAGCTGGTTTCACCTGCCCGATCGCATCAAGCAGGTCATCAATGCGTGGCAGCGGAAACCGATTCTTCTTAGTTACCTTGTTCAGCTCTCTGAAGTCCACACAGAGTCGAAGGTCGCCGTTCTTTTTGATCACCGGTACGATTGGAGAGGCCCACGGGCTGTTAGACGGCCGAATGATGCCCGCCTCCAACCACTCGGCAATCTTAGCCTCCACTTTTGGTCAAATGTGGAAGGGTAGTCGCCGCAGTGCCTGACGCACTGGTCTCTCGTCGCCCGTGTCGATGTCCATGTAGGCCACGCGACAGTCACCGATCTCGTCTTCAGTAAGGCTGAAAGCCTCATTCCTCTCCAGCAGAAAGGACAATAGGTTCTGCCGAACGTTAGGAGGCAGGTCGTCGAACGGCAGCAGGCCGCACATAGTCAGTTTTCTTTCCTCGGGGTCGGTGATAATGCAAGTGATGGTGGCCTGAATTGCCTCCAACTCCTCCTCAGTCAGACCCCAGTCGTTGTTGAGTAGTTTCGGTTGTTCCTTCAGGCCGGCAGTGATTTGCTGGATTGTTGCCTCGGCCTTGGCCTTCAGCTGTTCCACCGCCTTATCGTCCCTCTGAGGGTGTTGTACCAGCTTTCCGACTTCAGCGTCTGCCTCCACCGTGATGATCTGGTCCGTAGGATTAGCGACCGTAACTAAGATAGAACGGTCGGTGTAGTGTTCCGTTCGTCCCTGCACCTTCAAATCGATTTCCGTCTCGTCTGCCGGGACAAAGAAGTAGGTGCACTCGTCCAAGTCGGCAGTAGAAGCGTACCCAGTGATGGTCTCCACGCAGTTGGGGCGAATCTCCCTCGTTGAAGCGGCCAGAACAGGAACTGTCTCTCCGGGGAGAACACAGTTCGTTATTGGCAGCACTGGAGTAGGTTCCGGTCCGTCTGAGTCACACAAGGGGAGGATTGGCTCATCCTCCTCCTCAGGTCGTCCTGGTTCGTTTTCCCCCTCGGACTTTTCTCCCACAGTTGGCGTAGTAGCTGGGAGCGGTCCCTCCACCAGCTTTGACAACAACGCTGTCAGTAGCTGAGGGAACACCTTGATGCCCGGCAGTCCTACCAGCAGAGGATATGGACACTTCATGTCCACTACGAACCGCATTGTTGCTTGGTGTCCTTGGTAGGTGAGGGTTACGTCCACCACATGTCTGCTCTTTCTGCCGCCTCCAGTGAATCCCTTCAAGATGACGTCCTGCGCTCGGTGTAGTCTGGTCTTCACCCCTCTGGACTTCCTCTCTGCCAAGATAATGCGCAGTCCCTCACGGCCACACAAATTAGTGACCGCTCCAGTGTCAACAAGCACCGGCACTTCCATAGAACCGATTCCGACCTTCAGCAGTCGTAGCGGCATGGTATCCGGTTTTTTGAAAACCGGTTGTGGTTCCTGAGTCACCTGGTTGACTTCTACGACTCCTACCGCAGCCTCCGATTGGTCTGTCTCCGAATCGGTGTCTCGTTGTAGCATTTCGAACTCTTCCAGGTCTTCTCCGTCCAAACTCCCTTCCAAGATGTTTATTCTGCTGCGGTAGAGTTCCATCGCTCTCTCGTAGGCAGTGTCGCTCACCGCCTTGTCTCTCTCCGGTGGATTCTTCTTCACCCACTTCATCCATGCCTCTCGCGTCCAGGTTTGGTTTTTCGGCAGCGATTTCACCCCTCCTCTAGTGTAACCTTCCGGTGGTCTCCGGCGGTCATCTGGGGGAGGTGCCGCTGCAGGTCCTGGCGCACGAGCTGGTCTGGGTGGTGCTCGAGTTGCTGGCGCAGTTCTAGGAGGAAGACGTCTGAGAGGTTCTGCTCGGGAATACCGAGGTACCCTCTCTGACTCCAGCGGCTCGAATCGCTGCATCGCCTTCCTGGCATCGGCAAGGTTGAAACAGCCCTGCTCTACGTTGTGTTCGCGGGCCTTCTGCCGAAGTTCAGGTGTCAGTCCTTGGAAGAACATTAGCAGCTGCCACTCGGTCAAGTTGCCGTTTGGTTCTGCGTAGTGCAGCCGCAGCGATCGTCGCTCTATCTCTTTGCAATAGTCATCAAGAGACAGGCTTCCTTGGGTGATACGGAGGAGTTCCGTTTTCACCTCGAGAGCCCGTTCCCTAGGAAGGAAACGGTCCACCAAAAGCTTTCGCACTTGGCGGTACTCCAATCGCTCAAGCAGAGGCACGGTGTCGATGGCTGCTCGCATGGCTTTAGGCAAAGCGCTTTTGGCCAGCGCTACCTTAGCCTCGTCCTCGACTACTTTGGCGAACACAAAGTACTCCTCCAGGTCGTTGAGAAACTGACGCACGTCTTCCACGTCTGAGTCGTACTTAGGTAGTTTCATGGAGCGTAGATAGTACGGCTCCCTTCGCTGGTCGGCCGCTCTAACCTCGATGTTGTGCAGGGTGTCCTCGGCGCGACTAAGTAGAGTAGCCGCCAATCGCTGTCGTTCTGCGATATCGTCCTGAGCTTCTGCGTAGTCTGACACCACTTGCCTTGGCCGTTGTTTCGATACAGTCTCGCTGTCCCTCAACGCTTGCTGATTTGCCTCCCACTGCATGTGTTGGAGGCCAGCGGAGGTCAGGTCTTCAATCCTCCACTCTACTCGCTCGCTGTCCTGACTAGATTTGGCAGCTGCCTGCCGAATTTGTCGCAAGTAGGTATCGCGCAGGGAGTCCAACTCCTGAGTAGTGTAGTGTAGCGACTGGGTACGCAGAGCCTCCTCTGCGCGTAGCAAAGCTCCCTCCAGTCGCCGACTTCTCTCATTCAGGTCATAGTCTCGGGCTCTAGCTTCGGCCGTTTCCTGCACACGCACACGTCGTGGGAGTGGCTGATTTCTCAGCACAGGTCGAACAGTTGGGCGGTCCGGTCCAGTTTGACGATCAGCTGGTGGCTGACCGTTCTGTGGACGTGGCAGCACTGTTACATCGCCCGGTCGAAGTGGCCGGGGGTGAGCAGGTTGAGGCGCAGGAGGTGCTGGCCCTGGAACGTCTCTCGTAGGTATCTGAATCTCCTCGCCCTCCGGACTGACCGAACGAGAGGGAGTAGGCTCCCATCTGGGGTCGGTCTGGTGAATGTGACGTAGGTAGCGACGGTACCGTTCCAACTCTAGTTGTTGATCGACCAGTTGTTGTTCGCACTCACGCAACCTTCCCTCGTTATCTGGCGCAGTCTGATAAACGCCAGTAGCAGAACCACCAAGGGGAGGTGGTTGTTCTGGAACGTTTGTGCCAGAGGCTTCGTTGTCTGGCACCTCTCTAATAGGTGGATCCGAAGTGTGAGTCCGCGGTGAGGTAGCCGGCCTCATGGAGTTCCTCTCGCTCCTGTAGCCAGCTGTCACTTCGCGTTGGGTACCCGTAGTGGCTGCCCTCCGAGCTTGTCTCACAGCACTCGAGATCTGAGAAACAGAATCATGTGGTGAGATAATAGACTCGATCTCCTCCTCCCTGCACTCACTCCAGTATTGTGGTATCTGCCGGTACGGGGCAACACCCAGACGGTAGTCAACAAACACCGCCTGTTGTGGCCGTCGGCGCTCTACCTGGGCTCTGAACTCCCGAACCTGTTGTTGTCGATTGGCCGGGTTAGCCCAGTAGGCTCGGTGCTCCGCGTCCCAAGCCTGTAGTCGACGGCGGGCCGAAGGTACGCTGCCGGGTCGCGGTGTGGGGTCTCCTCTGCGATTAGTCACCCCATAGCGGAAACAAGCGTCCATCATCTCTCGGTCTTCTTGGTGAGAGGGAAGAAAGTCTCCCCACATACGGAGAGTGCGTGGGTGTTCGGCTAGCAGTTGTCCCTGAATCGACTGGTCACCCGCACCAGTCGGTCCTGCTCCGTTTCTTACGTCCGTAGCACTTCTCGCGATTCGGACGGCAGGCTGGTCCAAAACGTTCACCGTTGTTTCCTCATCTCTCGGCCTGGTAGGAGAGGGGTCACGTCCAGCTACTCCTGTGTCCTCGTCCCAATCCGATGGGCAGGCCGAGTCGACTTCAGCGCTCAAACACCGGTCTGGTCCCTCCTCATCACCACCTCGGGGTGAGAGTGGACGCGTAGGTTCGGCAGGTGGCACCATGCCCGGTCCGCTGCAGCACACAGGCTCCCAGTCATCAGGCGTGACCGGTCGCGGAGGTGTCTGTCTGAGTTGTTGCACAGTTTCCTCCAAAAAGGCGTGCAGACGTCGGCTATCACTCTCAGCCTGCTGACGTATTTCCTCCATACGTCTGGCCTCGTCCTCTGCGCGTCGATGCAGTGCTTCAGTGCGCTGGTCTACCGTCTGGTTGACAAGTTGGTACACTTCCTTACGTACGGCAGTAGACACCTTGGAGGCAAGAGTAGTAATTTGTTTGGCCTCCGTCTGGGCTCGCTGTTCTTCCATCTCGACGCGTTGTTGTTCAGTGACAGGAGTAGCCTGTCCTTCCAATTCCAGCTGCGCACACTCAGTGTAGGAAGCAGCTGGGTCGGGGGTGCGTTGACGTCTTTGCTGGCGAGTACGTGGCGATTCCTGCATCACCTCTGCCTCAATGCCCTGTTGTAGATTTCGCCAAGCAACGTCCCGGTCAGCACTACTACCAGTCTGTCGTCCACTCTGACTACTGGTTGCCGACCGAGAGCGAGTAGTTGTAGGAGAAGGACCCTTTTCTCGTTGTTTAGTAGGTGGGTCACTTCCAGCTGGCAGTCGCAACGAACGTGCACCCTCAGATGGTTGCTCGACACTGGCCAGTAGCCGCGGCGAACGACGCAGCGGCTGGTCCTCAGCACTGGAATGTTGTCGCGGCGAACGCACAGATTTCGGCTGGGTTCTGGCCTTGGAACGTGATTGTTGCCGGAGCACTTGCCCCGGTAGCGGATACACGTACCTCAGCGAATGAATGCGTGAAGGCCTGGGCGGTGGCTCTCTCTCTTCCTCATCTGAACTGCTACTAGCCACCAAGCGGCGGCGCGGTTCAGGCAGCGGCTGTTTAGTCACCGGCGGTGGTACGTCCTCCTCTAACTGCCGGTCTTGACCAGTTCTAGACACTCCACACACACCCACCTGAGGTCTGGACGAAGTTCCAGGCGCAGTAATGGCTCTGCGTCCTGGCGGCGCGCTCACTCCTCGTCCTCGTTGCTGACGTACTGGATGCACAGACAAGTTGGTAAAGGCCGGGTCTGCCGGCACGTTGACTCCGATAGGTAGTTGTACAGGCACCGGGAATTCGGCGCTGATGCGGCCGAAACTCGCCGGGCCCTCCCACGTCTCCCACGTCCACATCTGAGGCTGGTAAGAAACGGTTACCAGCGATGAGGGGGACGGCGGAGGCGGCTGTGTCACGTCTACTGTCGTAATCGAAGGCGGCCACTGTCCATACGGCGGCAGTGGCGGCGGCTGCGCAGTGGCAGGTGGCTGAATCTGTAGTGGCCACTGTGGCGGAGCAGTTGTCGGCCACACCGGCGCTGGACCCCGAACAAGCGGCAAATAATTCGGCCTTACCGGCCGACGCTCGTCCTCCTCTCTGCTGGCCGACCGACGCGAATCGTTCCTCATCTGAGCAGAGCTTACCTGTCGGTCCGACTTAACCGACGCAGCCCTTCCTCTTACCGCCGTAGAGCGCGGCGGCATAGTTTCCGATGTAGTAGTTAGTCGGGGAACGTCTTCCACAATGGTGGACCCCGAAGACTCTGACGACGGAGCAGAAGTCTTGGTGATGGCCCGTCGGGGAACGTCGTCCACGGCGGTGGACCCCGAACGTAGATAAGGCTGAGCGGTAGTAGCAGTAGTAGTACCGGCGTGTCGTTGGGGAACGTCATCCACAGCAGTGGACCCCAAACGTCGGTAGGGTATGGCCCGAATGGCCAAACCTTCCTCAGTACTGGAACGTAGTTGCGCAGAATTCGACGCGTCATCTCGGCGGGGCACATAATCTGCAGCAGTGGGCCCCGCTCGTCGGTCAGGTATGGCTCGAATAGCCAGACCCTCCTCCTCACTGGAACGTAGTGGCACGGAATCTGACGCGTAGGTTTGGCGGGGAGCGTCATCCACAGCAGTGGACCCCGACCGTCGGTGGAACTGAGCAGTGCCAGTAGTAGTGCCGGTCTGTCGCTGGGGAACGGCATCCACAGTTGTGGACCCCAAGCGCCAGCCGGGCATAGCTCGACTAGCCAACCCTCCGTCTGCATTAGAATAGAACTGAGTGGTTACTGGCTCACCGGTTGGCTGATGTAGTTGTCGAGACGTCGTCGGCGGCGCGTTACGAGTAGCGCCGGCTCGTCCTGTGGCAGTAGTAGTCGTAGTAGTGGTAGTAATAGTAGTAGGAGGAGCAACCGGTGGCGGCATGGGTCCTCGCCCCGGTCCCGACTCAGTGAATTGTTGCAGACGAGACGTCGTCTCTCCCGGCGCGCTACAGGAAGCGCCTCGGCCGGGTCTGGATGTAGTAGCTGCCGGCGGCGGCATTTGTCCTCGCCCCGGTCCTGGAGATGTAGCAGTAGTTGCCGGCGGCGGCATTTGTCCTCGCCCCGGTCTTGAAGATGTAGCAGTTGCCGGCGGCGGCATTTGTCCTCGCCCCGGTCCTGGAGACGGCTGTGCGCTCGTTCCTCTTCCCGTGGGGAATCCTCGACCCACGTCTCTCCTCCTCAGCGTTGGTGAGCTGTCGCTGTCGCACTCCATCCTTAGAACAAACGCAGCGATTTTAAAAGAAATCTCGGTGGCACGCCTCCAAATCTGTCCTAACCCGACACTTCTCTCGTTGGTTCCACCTGGGGTCGTGGACAGATGATGTTGCAGCAGAGGAGAGAAAAGGTGTTGATTTTGGTGATTACGCAGATTTTGTAGAAATGGCCGGTTACGTCAATAAAACGATAGCCGACCGACAGCAAAACACGGTAGAAAAGCAGGAAAACACGTTGTAGCACAGTTACAGGAAAGTGTAGAAAGAAGAAAGTTGAAAAGAAACCGGGTTGACGATGGCTGTTGACGACGCTCATTTACCGCCCAATAATCGTGTTATTGGGGAGCCGAACGGAAGCGACCTGAGAACCACCCGAGCCACACTGAGGCAATCGAAGCGGGACGCAGCAAAACCGCACTGCAGGCAGTCAGGAAGACAGAGGCAGCTCACTTCAGGAGTCGACCGGTGCCTTGTCGCGCAGAAACGCAGCTTGTTAGGTTGACTTTAACACGCAACCAACTGCACACAAGAATAAAACACAGCCAAAGTGAAGAAATCAGACAGGCTTAGGGCCCGCCAGACAGACGTAGAATATTCTAGAAGCTATCACTCAAAATATCGACCAATCACTAGCCTTCGTTCTTCTCGGCCCTCTCCTGATTGGTCGGAAGAACCGCGACGGGCTCGGCGATCGGCGGCCAAACCACGCCCTGTCTCGTGTTTGCCGTAGGAGCTGGTTCTCGCAGCGCGCCCTGAGTTGTCAAGCGACCGGCGGCAGTTCAAAAAGGGCGGGTCTGTACAGTATTGTATGTATGTATGTATGTATGTATGTATGTATGTATGTATGTATGTATGTATGTATGTATGTATGTATGTATGTATGTATGTATGTATGTATGTTGGAACTGTATCACTTCAAGCAGAAAGTATCCATACCAGACATCTCAAAGCTAAATGACTTCAAGTTCCGTTGGCGATCATTGACCCATCTGCTGGCATTCATGAAGCTGTTTTGGAGGCGTGGCGCATGCCAAACATTGGGCAGAGTGATTCCAAAAGAAAGTATGGGAAAACAAAGGAAATAAAGAAAGGTTCAGTGCAACACTGGAATATCATGAAGATCTGCAGAACCAGATCCCAGGGAAAGACTACTGGAAGCCAGTTGGTGTTTCTTTCTACCCAACAGATCAAATCAACACAGCAGAAGCAGAAAATAATCAAGGCGTGCTTGATCCAGAAAGCAACATTGAAGACCCCACACTGGCACAACCTGATCAAGTCCAATTGTCCCAGCAGCGTGTTCAAAGCACTGATGAGTCTGATGATGATGATGAAATGGAAGTTGACAAAACAGTGGTTTTCGAGACTGTGAACGAAAACGAACTTTTTGATTGCCCTGAAGAAGGGTGCAGTCGAAAATACCAGTTTTACGGAAATCTCATCAGACACCTCATCACTGGTACCCATCAGATGATTCCAGAGCGACAAACAATGCAGGATGTGGCTCAGCAAATGTATCAAGACAATCTTGAGAATATTTTCACAAGTTCAAATGACATCCATCAACAACTCGAAAGGGAGGTTGATACTGAAGAAGCGATCAATAGTCAATGCATCGCAGGACATAAGCCATTAGAACCAGGTTGGGCTCTGCGTGAATCTTCACCAAACATTCGGTTAAACTGGAACCAGGTGTCCTGGTTAGATGAAAAATTAGATGAAGGTCGTGCACAGCAAATGAAGCATAATGCAGGAACACTGGCAAAGGAAATGCCTTATGTTCGGGGTTCTAGTGGTTAGCACATGAACTGAAACCTAATCCTAATTATCACATTCATGTACATATGTTGTAGCTTCACTTCGATTCCAGCCAAACGAGTACCTTACGGGGCAACAAATTATGTCCTACTTTTCACGCAAAGCACACAGTGATGGCGTGGCTACCAGGCCAAGAGAACCTGCACAAAAGCGACAGCGTACTCAGAGTAATAGGGACGCAGCAAATTTTCTTCATTGTCTTGTGTTATCTGTTAGTTCCTGAAAATGAAGATGAGCAACTTGACATTGAACAGCCCCAAGATACTGATGAGTACATTTACATCCGCCGTGATGCTTACATAAATGATCACAACCATGTCAATGTTGAAGACGAATTGTGGCGCAACAGAAATGGGTGATCTGATAAGTGATCTTTGACTGATACGTAGTTCAGTGGCATATCCAGGGGGTGTAGGGTGGGTACACCCACCTTTGCGGCGGAGGTAGGAAGGAAAATTGACTAAAAATCAGAGAAATGAAGGAATTATGTACTCAAACTGTCTAACCATGATCTAAAACTGTCTATTTTATGATCAGAATATCTTTTAAAAGCCATTTTTAGAAGGCTAATTTCTCAAAATTTTCTCGCCCTTGTTGGGCAGGGGCCCAACCAGGCAACTTCAAAAATTTACAACCCGCCTTTAGCAAAATCCTCGATACGCCATTGATGTAGCTTAGTTTGGTCATTTCTCACTATGAAATTCATTATCAGTTTCTAATGAATCAACTTCCTACTAAGCATAATTATACATACATACATACAAAAAAAAAAAAATTTTTTTACATACATACATACATACATACATACATACATACATACATACATACATACATACATACATACATACATACATACATACATACATACATACATACATACATACATACATACATACATACATACATACATACATACATACATAGGCATGGGATACATGCTTAAATAGTGGTAAATAAGCGAATTTTTGGTTATCTTTGAACTTTGAGTGGAAATTTGACATGCAGAGGCATGCGTTTTTGCCACTTTCTATACACCGTTAGAAGCGCAATTCACAGGGCTATAAAATATAAAAAAATCCCGAGGGTACCTTTTTTTATTTTCGAGAAAAATCTAATTTAGTGAACTTCACCATGAAATTTTTTTGCGGATTTTTTCACATTCGATGTCGTGGTTAGAGAACGAAACAGCGAAACAGTACTACTTATGCGGCAAACGAAAGCCCATGTCATGACGATTTGTTTGGCACCAACCACAACGTTCTAGCTGCTTTGGATCGCAAGTGACACTCAGTCAAACATGACCTATTGACAGTCCGATTTTGATGGTTGCCCACCCTGCTTCCGAGGGCTGGCTCTGCCGGACCAGGGAACCTAGAGGGCTGTGCTCTTCAGGTTTAGCACAAGTCATCGTTAGGTACAACTTCCCCAAACCGGAGGTCCCAGGCCTGAGTTCGATTTTTCGACTTGGACATAGCTGTGAAGAACAAGGGTCGGTTACTCTCGCGAACGCGACCTCAGAAAAAAACCCAACCGGGGGGGGCGGAACGCGGAAAGCGCGGGGGTGCGGGGCAACCGGAGAGCTCAAACAATCAGGCACTTAACACCGTTTATGGTACCGACACCATAGATTGTACCGGTACTTGGGCTAGTGGCACCATAATATAAGAAAGAAAATATAGGCATATTTGTCGGTACCATAAATGACGGCGAAAACCAAAAGATAGCCATTGTGAAGAACCAATGTTTGGGTGTTGCTGGGGTGTAGTTGGCGTGATGATCGTGGGTGGAATGAGTGGTCGGTGGGGGGGGGGGGGGGGTAGAAAGAACTGTGGTCCGGTTGTTTTCGGCAAACTATTGGGATGGAGGCATAAAATTTAGTTTTAGTTTAAAGCTTGATTTTAGTTAAAAATTTCCAACCCCTCATATTACAAAAAATGCAAATACTAGTGGCCCTGTACTAACAAACTAACTCAGAAAAAAACTAATTTTTAGCTTAAAGTTCGCTTGAAAAGCCTTTGGAAACCGAATTTGGCGTTTCCACTGCTGATGTTTCAGAGAAATCGGTGTTTTTGGAAGCCCTTTTTATCGTTTTTGCTTGTTTTTAGCTCTGTAAAGCTATTTGACAGCTTAAAAAGCCTCCTAACTTATGAAAACAAGGTAAAAACGCATTGCGTTCTGCAGCTTTTTGAAATTTTTTACCCCTCTCTGGGCGGAACCCCCTCGACCCCCCACCTGACGGAGACCCGCTCCCTCTCCCCCACGCCGGCTCGGACGTGTTACCTGTATGTCCCAGTACATGTGTGACGTGATCGCTGCCTTAAGGATTTTCACCCAATATGTACAGTGGGGTGCAAAAGTTTAAACGCACCCAGTCAGGTACAAGAAAAAGTGACTTTTCACTTATTTGTTGAAGGTAATTGGCAAGTGTTATACACCGTTGCAAAGCTTGAGATGTTGCGAAGAGGTTGGCGCAGACTGGACTGCAATGTGTTGCTTTATACTAAAGTTATAGCCAGTCTAAGCCGGACTGTCAGAAAAAGGGTTAGCAAAAGTTTAAACGCACTTTAAAAATCCCACAAAATCCGACTCAAATCTTTCAAATAAAAGTTGTACGGACACCTAAATAGTAAATAATAAATAGCAAGACAAGTTTGACGCTTTGCCATGATTTAGTTAGCTCTGTTGTGTTCTTTGTCCAATTGGCACGCAGAAGATTGAACCTGCTATGGTGCCTTGTATCAACGCGATCTCTAGCACCAGAGTGCCAGTAGCACCTTGACAGATCAAACTTACTAACAATTGGTGTATGTTAGAAAGTCTGGCATGCATGAATTTCAAGCTTTTTAGAAGTTACAAGTCATAAACGTTGGTAAATATGGGCTCAAACCAGATAATTATAGTGAATCTGCTAGGCAATGGCCACATCGTTATGGTTTATGAGGTGCATCATATCTGATTCAGCTGCCTGGTTTTAAGAAAAATAGCATGAGCAAAGACAGCAGAAGCCCTAAGAGGCCAGAGAAGCTGAACGCAGTAAAATTGGGACCTTTAGTATCATAGTCCAACATGAGTGAGCCAAGATTCAGTGCACACCAATCGCAGAAGCATTCACTGAAGCAGCCATAGGTCATCTTAAAATCAACAGATGATGGAATTCCATATCCATGGGATCACACAATGCATTTTAGTTAAAAACGCAAGTTTTTGGAGGCAGGGATGATGTCTCCTGGTCAAACTACCCTCACAGTTGCCGTCAGTTGATTATTGTGGATCATTACTGGATATTCAGTATGCTGGTTATAGTGCTGTTAACGTGCCTAAATGGCATGTTCTGGTATTATTGCATAAGAGAAACAATAGTACATGTTAAAACCGTTTGAGTTAACCCATGTTTGTTGGTTTCAGTCGATTACAAACACTGAGAAGACCAGAATACTAAACCTCAGTGTGACAGATGTGGAATAGTAATGATCTGCCAACCTTAATCTGATTAAAAATGTTCTGTTTTCGTGGTTCTGTTATCATAAACACAGTTTATTTAGCCTGATTAACAGTCTCAGTCTCTTACACATCCATAAGAAGTTTGAGAAAGTTCAAAACCATTCAAATTGTAGACCTTGTACACAGACCAGACTAATTTCACCATGATGACATGTGTTACGATTAATTGGGTTACAGTGTGACTGAAATATTCCAAAGCATCAAAGTTGTCATGTTGTTCATTAATTAGTATTTAGGTAGTCTTACAATCGTTGTTTGAAAGCAGTTTAGTCAGATTTTGTAGAATTTTGAAAGTGCGTTTAAACTTTTGCTAACCCATTCTCTGACAGATTGACTTAGACCGGATATAACTTCACCATAACGCAACCCATTGCAGCGCAGTCTGCACCACCTTTTTGCTAAGATCTTAAGCTATGTAACGGTGTATTACACTTACCGATTACCTCTAACAAATCAGCGAAAAGTCAGTTTTTCTTGAAGAGGACAAGGTGCGTTTAAACTTTTGCACCCCACTGTACGTACAATTATTATTTTATAAGTACATAAAAAGTATGAAGTCTAATCATCATGTGCAAAATCGGCCAGAGATCTGTCGGACAGATAGAAATTGCATATGGATATAAAGGTTTTAGGTTTCCGCCTACTTGGTCCGACCCCCTAAACGCCCCCACTCACCCACCTGAAACCGACTTTTGTTCCTGACCCCACCCACCAAAATAGCCACCACCCCTCCCGCATACATGTAACAGGGGGGGTCTGGGGGGTCTGCCCCCCACCCGAAATAGGCCAGACCCCCCCGGATGGGGACCCCCCCCCCCCCCCCCCCCGAAACGATTTCACCGACCCCCCCCTCCGATTTTTCTGGCAAGTAAATTTTCGAGCAAATTTTTGCAATTTTTTGCACTTTCACACACAAAAATTGCCAAAATCGCCTGCAAAACAGCACTTTTTAGCTGTATTTCAGCCCAAATTAGCAATTTTTAGCGATTTTTAGGCCAAAAATTGCGATTTTTCTCGATTTTTGAGCGTTTTTTAATGCCCACCCTTCTCCCCCTAAATTTTGGCTCAGACCCCCCCCGGCCGGCGCCAGACCCCCCCAACCCCCCCCTCCCCCCCTCGGCGGTTGACCTGTTACATGTATGCCCTCCCGAGTCGGTAGGCTCACCCCAATTTTCAGATTTTGACTATAACTGATTTTTCCACCCCATGTATGGTTCTAGGCAGACATAGGCAAAGGGGGGGGCTAAGGGGGTTAGCCCCCATCAGGCTCTGATCTACCCCATCAGCCGGCCGCTACCCCCCATCAGGAATTTTTGGGAAGAATTATGATTTTGTATAGTAAATTATGATAAAAATATGCCTGGAATAGGCGTAAATGAGCTCAGAATAGCTAATTTTAACTTATTTTAACGAAAAATAAGCCAAAAAACCCTGATTTTCGCCAAAAATCGGACTTTCTGGCTTACCACCCCCTCAGCCCCACATCAGGCGCTCCTACCCCCCCTCAGGAATTGAAAATTCTACCCCCATCAGCCGAAATGCTAGCCCATGTCTGGGATGATTTATTGTGTAAATTTCTACTTTCAAACGTCGTTTATGGCTGTTTCGTGTTCCAAAGGTACAACTATAATGAGAAAGAAGTGGTGGTGATAGACGATCAAAACTGGATAGCGGACATACTGGCGGGCTCTAGTATTAACGCCGGGTTTAGCAAAAACTCTGCAGGCAGCAGTCTCAACCGGGCAGCAAAATTGCAATTATTTTACCGCTCCAAAACCTATGCATCCTTTTTAATCAACGCACACGCAACATCGCTCTTTTTTGACGTTGGTCCGCGGCTCAAACGTCTAAACCATAAACATAAGTTGGGGTAGTGGTTTGGGCCGCAAAGCGTGCGCGTGCGTTAGTGCGCGTGCTCGTGCGTTCATCCACTCGGCGGGGCAAGTTTCTTGCCGCAAAGGGTTGGTGGTCGGCGCAAAGCTCCACCCAGGCCACCAAAAGCTGGTGACAGCTAGTAGGTAAATGGGAACCGACTGGCGCTGCCTAAGCACCTAAAGCTACTATAGCAACCACACGGGACATACGGAACGGGGACAGCTACCACTGAGACTGAGACTGAGCATGTGTTTAGGCTAGTAGTAGCGAAGGAAGGGCAGGATGTGGGTGTGCAGGGGCTACGACGGCCCCACCCGGACAATCCATCCGTACATTGTAGCAGTAGCATAAAGGTCTAGGTGTCTGGCGGTGACATATAAAAGAGTAAGTATAAGTATAATCAAGAATGCATAAAGGAGTAGCAAGAATGTGCCGCTCAGCGGCCGGCCGAGTGTCGATGCGCTGTACCAAAATTTCAGGACAGGTTGCGAATTTCGCGACCCCTCCAGTAATTGCGCATGCGCTTTATTGCAGCGCAACCTGATTTCTGAGCAAGAATGACGTCAACAAAATGTTTAGTGATTTTCTACAACGGCAATTCATTGCATAGTAAGATCTTCAATCATCACAATAACTAAAATAAGTGTCCGATTGCAAGGCAAGGTTGCGAGATATCTGTGAAATGCATCAGGCTTTTTGCATTTGTGAATTTTTCCATTTTGAACGTAGCACATGAGCTTGGCCATGTACACATGCCACCTGCTTGCATATTCCAGCTTTTTTACCTTTCTTTCCCTTTATCATGTTGCCGTAGAAATCAACGGCGGCAGCTATATTCCCAAAGACAGATTGAATAACCCGCTAAAAAATCAGGTAGCGCTGCAATAAAGCGCATGCGCAATTACTGGAGGGGTCGCGAAATTCGCAACCTCTCCTGAAATTTTGGTACAGCGCATCGACACTCGGCCGGCCGCTGAGTGGCACATTCTTGCTACTCTTTTATGCATTCTTGCTATAATTGCAGGTGATCTTTCTGATCGGCAACAAATCAGACTTGGACGCACAACGAGACGTCACCTATGAAGAGGCGAAACAGTTCGCCGAGGAGAACGGCCTGATGTTTTTGGAGTGCAGCGCTAAAACGTACCCCTCTCTTCACTAATGCAGTCTCGCACTCAGCGCCGTTTAACACCATATGTTACCACTACGTTCGGGGCCTGTTGTGGTACCATTATGGTGCCCCAGATTCGGCCACTGTGGTGGTACCATATATGGTGTCGGTACCATAAACGGCGTAAAGTGCCAGACTCTAATGCTCTCTGAATCTGATCTTTCTTTCAGCGGTGAGAACGTGGAAGACGCCTTTCTAGAAACCGCCCGCAAGATCTACCAGAACATTCAGGACGGCAGGTCGGTTAGCCTGCTCTTTCTTGGTTAGGTTGCTCTCAATCACTCTCTATTATTGGCTTGTGGCAACCTCAATTTTAAGCCAATTATGTGTTTGTTGGTAAGGTTTGCGAGAGCGCATTGCATTCCAGCTGGTACCATCGATATTATGTGCTAAACTATGTACCGTAGTAGAAGGTACTGTGTATGCTGCGTACGTGCAACAGGTTTCTCTGCAAGCAGGGGATTGGCCCAGTTGTGGGGTCCAATCAAATTTTAGTCAAAAAGCTCCAAAACGCCTGGAAATGCGTTGGTAGCACGTTTTGTATTTAATAATAACGCTAAAAAGTAGCAATTTTAAGCGTCTAAATAGCGTTTACGAGCTTAAAACAGCAAGAAGAGACAGAGAGGGCCAGACATGGGCTAGCATTTCGGCTGATGGGGGGGGGTAGAATTTTCAATTCCTGAGGGGGGGGCTGAGGGGGGTAGGAGCGCCTGATGGGGGGCTGAGGGGGTGGTAAGCCAAAAAGTCCGATTTTTGGCGAAAATCAGGGTTTTTTGGCTTATTTTTCATTAAAATAAGTTAAAATTAGCTATTCTGAGCTCATTTACGCCTATTCCAGGCATATTTTTATCATGATTTTTTATACAAAATTCTTCCCAAAAATTCCTGATGGGGGGTAGCGGCCGGCTGATGGGGGGTAGATCAGAGCCTGATGGGGGGCCAACCCCCCATCAGCCCCCCCGTTGCTCATGTCTGGAGAGGGCTTCTACAACATAGATTTATGCTAAATATCAGCAGCGGAAACCCCAAATTCAGTTACTAAAGGCTTTTAAAGCTAAAAGGAACCATACATGTAACAGGTCTGGGCTGGCCTCCGGGGTTTGTCAGGGTGGGGTCGAGGGTGTTTCGCCCAGATTTTGGGGTACGAATTTTCATAAAGAAACAAAACGCCTGGAAATGCGTTGTTTTAGCGCGTTTTATTTAACGATTACGCTAAAAGTCTCCTATTCTAAGCGTCCAAGTACAGGTTAAGAGCTAAAAACTAATAAGTGCAAGATGGCATGTAGGGCTTCTTAAAAGACCTATATTTGTCTTTATATCAGCAGTGGAAACGCCAAATTGGCTTACCAAAGGCTTTTTGAGCTAAAACTTAGTGATTTCTGAGCCAGTTTATTAGTGCTGGAGCCGTACGAGTACTTGTATTTTGGGGTTGGTCTGAGAGGGGGTTTTGCCTTTCCGACTAAACCCCAATTATATTACGTGCAGTACCGTTTGATCTTTCACCAAATAGTAGAACACACGTGACGGCCATCCGTCGAAAGGGGAGGGGGATTTTGGGGGTCAGAGCTCAAATTCTATGTAGGCTGTTGGGCACTCAAAATCGCTGTTTTCGAGGCGACTTTGAAATTGTAAAAAATAATTTGTTTAAAATATATTTGCCAGGAAAATTGTCTCGGGGGTTCCCCGACAGGGGGTGGTCTGGCCTAAGTCGGGTGGGGGCAGACCACCCTGTTACATGTACGGTAGAACACCTACCATACCTAGCGGCAAGCGGCTCAGGATTAGGTGGTTCTGTCGGCCCCTTCTTTGCGTGGGATTAGAACGGGCGAAAATCGATATTTCTGCTTATAAAGCAGGCGTAGTATTATAATAAAGCAGTGAACGGAGCCTTTTAGCTACCAACTTGAAACGGAACAGCCCGAACCGAGCGAAGCTCTTTTGCCAGCTATCGAGAGACGTTGTCGCTGTGTCTAATTAATAATAGTAGTAATTATTTGATTAATAGGCAGCCTTTCAGTGTTGATTTGAACCGAGCCGACGGTGGTGTACGCTCCAGTGCCCATAAAAGGAGCGAATCCAACGCTGACAGTTCTAAGGGCTGCGGGTGCTAGGCTAGGCTCCATTTGTGATTGCGCCACTGGCTTGCGTGCAGTATTCCGACCATGAATAATATGCAATGATATTTTAAAGTCAGATACGTTTAGCTTTGTCAGCTAGCTAAGCCGTTGTTTGGAAGAAATTGAAAGGATTGTCAGATTTAAAGCTACGCTTACAGAGAGCTGGACCTATTTTGACTGTAGAGTAATGTTCTTTATCCTCGTGTTTTACCCGCCGCATAAATACAAAACCACCGCACAGTCTTAAAAGAGTCAGGATGTTTTTGTGTCTCAAGCTTAAGTTACAGTCAGGCACTTAACGCCGTTTATGGTACCGGTACTCAGACATGGGCAAAGGGGGTTCTGAGGGGGTTGGCTCCCCTCAGGCTCTGACCTCCCCCTCAGCCGGCAGCTACCCCCTCAGGAATTTTTTGGAAGAATTTTGTATAGAAAATTATGATTAAAATATGCTTGGATTAGGTGTACATGAGCTCAGAATGGCTTATTTTAATGAAAAATAAGCCCAGAAACCTTGATTTTAGCCGAAAATCGGGCTTTTGACTTACCACTCCCTCAGCCGTTCCTACCCCCCTTCAGCCCCCCTCAGTAATTGAAAATTCTACCCCCCCCTCAGCCGAAATGCTAGCCCATGTCTGCCGGTACCTAGGGTAGTGTACCATATGGTACCACCACAGTCGCCGAACGTGGGGGTACCATATTATGGTACCACTACCCTAGGTACCGGTACCATATATGGTGTCGGTACCATAAACGGCGTTAAGTGCCTGACTGTGCTACCAACACCAACATAGACATGTCAAAGTGCCCCTGACTGAGCCAAGTGTTCTTGTTGCTGTCTGTCAATACTCTGGAGTGACCCCTGTGCTGTTTTTGCAGTCTGGATCTGAACGCCGCCGACACGGGGGTGCAGCCGAAGCAGAACCTTCCGCAGACGCAGAGAGCGGGCGCCGGCGATCCGAAGAGCTGCAACTGCTAGCTTTCCCCTCTTCCCGCTACCCGCTTTGCTCTCAAATTCTTTCCGAGTTTACTATTGCTACTGTCTTTTACTATTTATTACTCTTATTACTTGTTGCTTAGTGAGCTGGCTGTCTGCGAACAAATAACTGAAGTGTTCGCTTAAATCGAACAGCCCGCCCACTACTCTGTTCTTTTTTCTTATTCTAAGCGTCAGATGTACGAACAACCTGTGTTTTAAGAATTCTTTCTCGGTTTTGTTGTGTGATAATGATTCAATTGAAAATTCAAAGTCATAACTGTCTTTTGTTGATGTGTGTCATGTCACTTTCAAACTTGTTCCAGTTTCACGTGCGGTTACTGTAACGTCTTGGCGGGGAGAAACAAAGCATAAGCAGACATTCCCCTCTGTGGAGGCGAATTGGCGCTAAAACAACCTTACCGAACTGGGTGTGGTGTAGGCTGGTTAACTGTTATTATAATAATTGATTATGTTAATTAATTGCTGTTCTGTGTAAGTGTGTTCTGTGCGTGTTCGAGCGATAATCTTCTTTGTGATACCAGTTTTCCGTGGGTTTTCTTCATAAAATCACACTCATCACCAAGAGAAACGAACACAATTTTCGGCACAAACAACACGAACAAAATACTGCGAACATCCAGAAAACCGTTAGTAGAAAGCGATAGAAGAGGCACCTCAGCTACAATCGAAGTTGATATGGACAAGCGCTTTTGTTTCTCCACCCGAAAAATCCTGAATACCCCTCCAGACAGAATCGGATCGGCCTACTCGAAATATCTTGCAAAAAAGACCAATAATAAATAAATATCTGCTGGCGTCACAGAAATCGATAGCAAATCACTAAATAGCAAGCAGCTGACAACAACAACAGCAAGACATTGAAAATTGCCTATCTTGATGAACAGTCAGAAGGGGCGACACCTCAGGGGACTGTACTTCAGCTGGTCAGTTTTAAGACTACAGTCTAAAGCACAGTCCTGTTGAGTTTGGCCCCTTTCTGACTGTTTTAAGGGAGGCGCCGTAAAATTTAATTTGTCTACACCCAACAGACCGACCTACCAGCGCTTCTTGGCCGCGTCGACCGACATGGTACCGGGGCCGAAGACCACAACCATCAAGAGGCCACCGATGACGCTGAGTGTCTGGAAAAAGTCGTACTTCATAAAATCGCGGTAGAATCGGTCGCTCGGAATGGTCCACCATGGGTTGAGATAGGCGTTGAGCAGAAACAACCATGCCACCAGGACCAACGCCGACAATTTAGCCTTGAAACCGATGCAGACCAAAGTCATCAGTACACTGCCGACCATTAGCTCCAGCACGCGCACGAACGACATCTCCAGACGCATTAGACTGAGGAACATGAAGACCAGCAGAACACGCCCTGCCAGCTGGAGAAAGGACTTGGGCCGATTTTCGTCGGAGATGTGCGGAACCCCGGGGAACAGGGAACGCTGCTCGTGTTGCAATTCGGCGATTAGTAAGAGCAAGCCACCGCCCACTGCCACGTTCCTAAAATAGAGTTATGTTCTAGTTAGTACGGTGGTGTCTAGCATGGTCAACAGTAGTTGGTGAATAAGCGACCTTTATGCAAGAGTAACACAAGCCGATCGAGCGACAGGTCACGAATCGCCTTGTTTGACATAATAATATCATGTAGCCATAATATTATTATTATACAGGGTGTGTCAAAAAAAAACAACCCAGCAGAGTTTTTGCGGTAGCAACCGCAAATCTCAACCGATTTGAATGAATCCTACTTTAAATGAAAGATAAATAAATTCTTGAAAGACTGGTGAAGCCCCTATTAAGATACGTTGCTTAGTTCCTGAGATATTTTCCTTCAAACTCAAAACAGAGATTTTGGCAGTGAACAAGAGCGATTCCGTTGCACTTCACAACAAAACGGATTCCTACTGCTGAGGGGCAACAAGACTTTTACAAATGAAGTAACCAAGCATGTGTGGCACCAGAAAAACCTCGTTACGTTAGCCCTGAGCAGTAGGAATCGGTTTTATTATGAAGTGCAACAGAATAATAAAAATCGCTCTTGTTTATAGCCAAAATCTGTTTTGACTTCGAGTGCAAATATCTCAAGAACCAAGCATCATATCTTAATAAAAGCTTCACCAAACTTTCAAGAATTAATTTATCTTTCATATAAAATAGGACTCACTGAAATCGGTTGAGATTTGCGGCTGCTACAGTAAAAAATCTGCTGGGTTGCTTTAATCTCTGTTGTGCACTGCCAAAATCTCTGTTTTGATTTTGAAAGCAATTATCTCAGGAACTAAGCAACGCATCTTAATAAAAGCTACACCAGTCGTTCAAGAATTTGTTTATCTTTCATTTAAACCAGGATTCATTCAAATCGGTTGAGATTTGCGGTTGCTACAGCAAAAAATCTGCTGGGTTGTTTTTTTTGACACACCCTGTATATAATATTATTATTTACATTATTATGTAGCCTAATTAAATAACGAATGCGGCGGCAGATTTTGCTTTTTTCCCAAGGCCGTAAATTTCTCCAAAGACTTAGCATTCACAACTTCATTTGGCAGGGCCTTTGCACAAAAAGTTATAAAGATTTTTCGAAAAATAAAAACAGAGTGGCATTTTGCGGCAATTTCGTAGTTTTTGGTGAATATCTTGCTAATCAGCTATGATCTGGAAACGGGAGTACCACAAAATAAAATGCCATTGGAACAGCTACAAAACCGTATGAGACGGGATCCTAGCTTAAGAAACCAATGAAGGGGGATTGTTTAAATGGAGTATGTCAGACACCAGAAAATGAACCCGAAAATCCCTGCCAACCCAACTTTGAGGGGTGTAGCTCCGGTTCCAGGGGGTTTCCGGCGGACGGGCATGCACCGTTGGTCTTCGATTGAGCTCCATTTTAACAGATATTGATATCAGCCAGATCCGTGAGATGACCCTGCTTGCTAAGCTGACTTTCTCGCAAAATGCATCTTAACGCCGTTTATGGTACCGACAGACACCATATCGACGTTGTGGTGCCAAAAGGGCTCAAGTCAAAAAATGTCGAATTTGGGTTTTCTGTACCATTGGCCAGCTTATTTGCTTACGCTGATAAATGAGCATTTGTTATTTTCGGAAACTCTATCAGTGTGCGTGTGGCAGGACTTGGCTCAACGCTGAGTCACACAGATTCTCATGCCAAAAGGGCTCAAGTGAACTTGAGCCTTTTTGGCTCCCAGTGCTGTATGACTCAAGTACACTTGAGTCCCCCTTCTGCTTATTGTTTTACGTGTTTCTGCCATAAATGAGCATCCTTTAGGCTGAATACAGTAGTAACAACACAAAAACCTATCTCTGAAGCATGTGTACTATTTGAATAATGGAAGGGGGCTTTGCCAGTTGACCCAAGTGGTTTTGGCTTACCATTAGCAAAAACGTCAGACTTACACAAAAAGTCCGAAGAAAGTGCCACTAGGATGTTACGGTGGTATCCCTGTGTATGGGGTTGCAGATAGATGCAATGCGAAGCCGCCAAATGGGCAGGGGGTAGGGGTCTGAGTTCAGCCCGGGGGTTTAGTACTAAAAATATTTACAAAAATCGCAACTTTAGACTAAAAATCGTAAAAAGCGCTTATTTGGCTGAAATACAGCTAAAAAACTGAACTGCATTTCTCAGGAAATTTTAGCGTCTGAAATTGTAAAAAAAATACCAAAAAATTGCTCAAAAAATTACTTCCCAGAAAGATCCGTGGGAAGGGAAGGGATCGAGAAGTAATCTCTACGGGGATTCCATCTGGGGCTGGACGAAGTGGTGGGTGGTAGGGGCAGACCCCTGTATTGTATGGCGGAAAAATCTGGAGGTAGTCTGAGGTTGTCCCGGTGGTCCAGAATATGCAAAAAAAATTGCTGTGAAGTTGCCTATTTTGCTTAAAAAAGCGAAAAAATTTTCGATTTGGGGTATAGATGAGAGACAGGGTGGTAGCAGCTGGTCAGGTAAGCCCCAGGTCCATGCATGTAACAAGGGAAGGCTGCCACTACCCAACTTAGGACGGACCCCCCGATCAGGGACCCCACCCCAAGATGATTTTTTCCGACCCCATACCCTCTGATTTTTCTGGCAAGTAGTATTTTTTAGAATTTCAGACACTAAAATTGCTAAAATCGCCAGTAAATCAGCACTTTTTAGCTGTATTTGACCCATACGTGGACTAGCATTTAGCTGATGGGGGGGGGGGTAGAATT
This sequence comes from Sabatieria punctata, assembly GCA_030248155.1. Taxonomy (NCBI): domain Eukaryota; kingdom Metazoa; phylum Nematoda; class Chromadorea; order Araeolaimida; family Comesomatidae; genus Sabatieria; species Sabatieria punctata. The sequence goes on from JASANB010003283.1 coordinate 30,519, forward strand.
TTCAATTTCTAAGTGGGGGCTGAGGCGGGGAGGAGCGCCTGAGGGGGGCTGAGGGAATGGTAAGCCAAAAAGTCATGTTTTTGCTAAAATCAAGGTTTTTTGGCTTGTTTTCGTTAAAATGAGTTAAAGTAATCTATTCTAAGCTCATTTACACCTAATCTAGGCATACATTTACTTAAACTTTCTATACAAAATTCTTCCAAAAATTTCCTGAGGGTGTAGCGACCGGCAGAGGGGGGCAGGTCAGAGCCTGAGTGGCAGAACCCCTCAGCCCCCCTTTGTCAATGTCTGATTTGACCCCAAATTAGCGATTATTTTATGATTTTTAGTCCAAAATTGCGAGTTTTGAGCGCTTTTTAGTACCCAATTCGCTTTCCTTAGAATTTTGGCTCAGACCTTCCTCCCGGCCAGCACCAAACCCAACACCCTATCAAGACCTCTAGAAATGGCCTCTATCAAGACCGGAGAATTGCCACTACACCTTTCAATCTAATCAAAAGGCTGGAAAAATCTTGAGGGACATGAATTTCCATGGAGGAAGTTAAGTAGGCGAATTTCCAGAAAAAAGTCATAAAAATTTACGGCGATGCGGCCTGGGCTAATGAGGGGAAGAGGAAGCCACTCGGTCCATGTATGACTAAAAGTGCAGCCCAAATGAGGAATCCATCCCATACCTAGTCTAATCCACCTAGATGTGGCCACCCAGTAACCTCTGGGACACCTGATTTTTGTTTAAAAACCGCTAAATTAAGACCACTTATTTATTACTCTAAAATTCCATTAAAGTGGACCAAAATTGAAGCACTAATGCCTTGTACTCTTTGGAAAGTAGGAACAATTGAAAGACTCAAGTCATCAAAAAGGGCTCAAGATCAACAAGTCTTCATGCCAAAAAGACTCAAGTAAAACACCCCGTTTTTGGCAAGCTGCCACAGCGGGTAGAGTGCTAACTTGTGCCCAGAAACAGAACATAAAAACGTCAAAACACCTGTAGTTTCAGAATATCTGCATCTTTTCAGACTCACTAAGCACAATTTTTTTACCAGCGCGTTCGGAAACTTCAAACGGCTGTATCTCAAAATGCGTTTTTTCGACTTGAGCCCTTTTGGCACCACAGCGTCGATATGGTACGGATACCTAGGCCAGTGGCGCCATATACGGTACCCCCCACATTCGGCCACTGTGGTACATACATGGGCCGGGGGTGAGGGGGGTATACCCCTCCCCCTCGGCCGGTCATACCCCCCTCGGCCGGCCATACCACCCCCTCGGCCACCCACCCGCCCTCCCGGAGCGAGGAAATTTTCGCTTATTTAAGGCAAAATAGGCGTTTTTTGGCCTTTTTTCGGGGGGACCCCCCCCCCCCCCGAGGTCTCAACCCGATCCGATGTGGCGGGGGGCCGTACGATGTACAGCTCTACGAACAGACCTGCTCGGTCCGTTTCGCGACCCCTGATATGTCAACTCGGACGCTATGCCTTTCTTTCACTGCCAAGTTACTTCTAGCCATACTGTTGGATGCCATGCCTGGCGCGGTGACGTCATGGTGCTGTCAGCTCCCAACGGCCGCCCGGCTAGTGGCACTAAACCGGTAGGTAGCGATCGACCGGAATTCCGGTTCCGGTTCCGGCCGGAACTGGCGGTTCCGATTCCGGTCCGGTTCCGGTGAAAAAGGGTACCGGAACCGGAACTTTTTTATTCACTATTTTTGATGGATATTCAGTTACATCAAGTATTATTGCGTCTGTTTAATAAAGTGCGCAGCTCAGTGGGGGCAGTAGAATTTGCATGAATGGGGAGAAATTATGCAGTTTTCCATGTTATGCATCATTAGAAGTGCCTCTAAAGACAATTTTCGGTGAAATTATGCAGGTACTGGCAGTGTTTAAAGCTGTATTGTCGTTTTCGAACAGGTTTCTCAACTGACTTAAGGTGCAAAAGTGGAAAATTTGTTGTAAGTATCTGTACTAGCATGCTGGACCCATTTAAGACGATTTTCAAAAAAAAATTTTTTTTTAAATTTTCAAAAAAAAGCAAAAATTTTTGGCCTTCAAAAAAATCTTTCTTAACAACTGTGCCTTTAAGGCAGCTAAAAACATCTCCGAAGGTGACAGATCAAAGCTGAAACCTGAAAATGTTGAAAAGCTTCTCTTTCTGAAGTACAATTTGCGTGCTCTTGACTACTGTTATTGAAAAGTCTGTATTCTGTTGTTGATTTGAACTTCTGCTGATGTTTATAACAGGAATTTGTACACGACGTGCCTATAAATACGTTTCTATAAATTTTGGACCGAATATTGAAAAAGTTCCGGTTCCGGCCGGAACTTGGTGGTTCCGGTTCCGGCGAAAATTTTGGTTCCGGTCGATCGCTACCGGTAGGCCTTATTGCTGGTTTCTCAGACAGCCCCTGACTAAGTTGATCTTCCTTTCCTCCAACGTAAGCATACTTTGGGGAGGGGCGTTCGGTGCTTAGGCAGATCCAGCTGGTTCCCATTTTACCTACTCGCTGTAACCAGCTTTCGGTGGCCTGGGTGGAGCTTGGTGCCGACCACCAACTCTTTTCGGCAAGAAACTTGCCGCGCCGAGAGGATGAACGCATGACGTCGCGCACAGTGGCTTTGCGGCCTAAACCACTACACCAACTGTGCCGGCTGGTGGTACCATATGGTGACGGTACCATTACCACTCTGTTCAGATTTCGTACCATATATGGAACCGGCACCCATGGCCATGGGTAGGGGCACCATTTATGGTGTCGCTAACCTATGTACCGGTACCATATATGGTGTCGATACCATAAACGGCGTAAAGTGTCTGAGTGTAAAAGCTATTTCTGACTTTAATTAGCTGGATCAGTACAGAATGCGGCGCACTGCTCTACCGGGCTTTGCCAATGGTTCGCACCTCTTTTGTAAGAGAGTGCCGTTTATTTTCTTCGCAAACTGATCCACGCTCAGGTCAGACATTCGCACTGCTTTCGAGACTGTTTATAGATTGGTTGCCAATTTTGAAACACAGTGCCGACGGGTTCTCGGCCACGTATTACCTACCTCCATAAAGTGCAAACACGCTTTATATCCGAAAGTTTGTTGCACTTATGGACGTGTTGCACTTAACGGAGCTGCCCTGTAATGCTATAAGATAGTGTTGAGACCTAGAAATGCGTTGCACTTATGAAGGTCTGACTGTACATAGGGGGTTTGGCCTTTCTAGCTAGGGGTAACACCAGCCCCCCTAGTACATGTATAGTTACCCCTACCTTGGCACTGGTACTGTACCGGTACCATATACGTAGGGTACCACTTCAGATTTCGTACCATACGAGTATGATAAAAACAGCACTTTTTGAGCCGGAAATTGCGATTCTTTTATGTTTGAGCGCTTTCTAGTGCCCAACCTCTCCCCACCTATTACATAACGGTTGACATAAGAAAGCACCAACCTAGCCAGAAACTTCATGTCCCAGAGAATGTGGTAGGCCACCGTCTGAATAACCACAACGGCCGCCAAAATTCCGCAAGCGATGCCGACTTGTTTTCTGAGCAGAACCATGGCACAGGGCACCAGCTGACCGAACAGATTGAAGAGCACGAACAGAGTGGACAGGAACCAACCGCAGTTCCACGACTCGTCCATAAATGACCGTTGGTCCTCGTACTGGAACCACATCCGCACCCCGTCCTCCAGAAACGTTGACACCAGACACACACGCGCCACATGAGGCAGAATGTGCTTGGTGTGACGGATTATCTGAATTTCTCTCATTCTATATACATGTAACAGGTACTACATACATGGGCATGATCCGCAGCTCAGTCAGGTCTCCATGCGTAGTTGTCTGGGAAATGCTAATAACTCTAGCCCACTTAGAAATGTTGTGCAATATTTTTATTATACCGAAAATAAGACAGAAGTATGCTAACACTATAGTCGGCTCAAAAAATCAGCGACCTGGCGGTTTTCTTGCGAATAACCTTTTAGGAGGGCTTGGGCTTCATGAACAAAGTTGCTCCTGCCCGGGGTTGACCTTAATCTGCGCTACGTTTACTCTGAACACCAATTTGCGCAACAAAAATGAGCTTTATCAATATTGATCGCAATTAGGGGTAAAGCTCAACTAATGAGATGACTGCAGAATTCGAATCTAGAGTCTTTGCCGACTCCAATGATACCTTTATGGCGTTTATAGTTCAAACCGCTCCGGCGATATGACCGGTCAAAGTTTGCAAAAACTGCGAAAAACGTCGTTTTTTGAAAATTTCACAATTCAATTCACAACGGGGGGACATAGACAGGCCTACGGATTTGGCTGAAACTTCCTGTATGGGGTACTTGTGACTCCTGGAATCGATTCTGACACTTCCCGACCCTGAAAACCTCACCCTGATACCGTAAGTTGGCACAAAATGTGGTGGTCCAGCTGTGTCATACGAGATTGAGCAGTCCAATACCATTATAAGCATTCGCAATCAGTCTTTAGGCGTTTGCGAACGTCTACATTACAACCTTGCTACTTCTGACATGGAAATTTAGAAAATTTGTGTTTTGAGTACAAACCTGTTTTTCTTGAAGCAGTACTCATTCCTTATTGGAAGCCGAATTATGGTATCAGGGTGAGGTTGTCAGGGTCTGGAAGTGTCAGAATCGATTCCAGGGGTCATAAATCCACCCTACAGGAAGTTTCAGCCAAATCCGTCAGTCTGTCTATGTTTTCCCCCATTTTTGGGAAATTTTCAGAAAAACGCCGTTTTCCGCGATTTTTGCACATTTTGACCGGTCATATCTTCGGAACGATTTGACCTAAAAACGTCATAAAGGGATCATTGGAGTCGCAAAAGACTCAAGATTCGAATTCTGCATCCATCTAAGTTAGATCGCAATTAGGGGAGAGCTTATTTTTATGTTGCGCAAATTAGTGTTCAGAGTAAACGTAGCGCAGATTAGGGTCCACCCCGGCTGGGCCTCATATCGACCTTGTGTACAACTTTGGCCATGAGGCCCAAGTCACACCCCAAGGCCTCCTAAAAATATATTCGACAAAAAAAATTCCACGTCGCTCATTTTTTGACGGAAATAAGATTGAAAAAAAGCATATTTTACCCATTTTAAGGTAAAATATTCCAAAAACGTATACCTATATTTTAGCCAAAAATCGTACTTATTTTTTGTTTACCACACCCTTCTCCACCATGCCCCCTAGAGACTGCCTCTACCCCCTCCGGTTTTGAAAATTCTACCCCCTTAGCAGAAAAGCTAAGCCGCTTTTAGGCTTTAGTATAGTTCTGGATACGTATTTTCAAACTGACTTTCTCCATTTTTACTGAACCCTAAATTGACTTGAGATGAATAAAAAATTCTTACACTGCGATTCAACTAATCGAGGAGGAGCTAATTAATTAATTAATTAATTAACTGATCAGCTTATAGCATCAATAATTAGAAGACTAAAAACTGACTTCATCTGCCACATCTTCGGCCCGACTGAGAAATTCGCGTCGTTGCGGCGGTCTGATCATATCCATTGCGTCCAATCCAATTAATTAAGGTAGCAATTAATTAACTAATTAACATCAAGGAGCTACTGCGGGTAAGTACATAGAACACAGGCAACACCCAAACCGGTTTGCGTTACTTTATTTTGATTGTGTTTACAGCCTTCCTTTGCACGTGCCAGCTGAGCGCAAACAGACCGACGGTAATATCGAATCGGCGCAAAGGTAATCGGCGCAAAGCGCAAAGCGCAAATTTACGGTACCAGCGCTAATGCGGGAAAACTTTACATGTGGTTCAGTACCCCAATTTACATTGGAGGAAGCCCATTCCCCCACCCGCCAACCACCCTGACTTTATTAAAGCCTTGGTTTTAGCTTAGGCCTAGGTTCAATCTTAGCTTTTCAGGTTAAAAATGGCTATTTCGTGGGGTGGATGAATGGACCGGAATCATTTACATTAAAGCCTTGAACTGGTTAGTAGTCTAACTTAGCTTCTTGTTTGGAAGGCAACGCGAACGTAAAAAAAAGTACTGCTGGGCTGGGAAAGTACTGAGATAATATTATTATAATAATTATAATCTCACCAGCAATCTGAGAGCATAGAAACTGGTGCTGCAGCGGCGAACCACATTTCATATTTGCGAATCTAGAGAGTTATTTATTCTGTGCATTCTGTACGTAACGTTGTTCCTTACACGGAACCGGACGCTTTTAGACACGCCAGGCTTACCGCTTGAGAATCAAGGAAATCAAACATCGCTAGCAAACGAGTTGCATACTTTAACTTCAAAACAATTTCCAATGCGTACTCACAGTACATCGTTCACTGTTCTGTTTTATTGGTCGTATAGTCTAGTCAGTAATAGCGATCCGCGCGCCTGTCACTCTGAGTTCTCTCTTGGCTACGAATACGAATACCAAAATCAGCTGTAAAATTTGCAAACCATTTTTCATGTACGGCTCTGCCTTATTAGTCCGGGCAATTTAGGACCGCCCGAATTTGCTATAATTAGACCGGGGACCGAGATTGTTAACTTTTACTCACTTATGAAAACCACACTTACGTTGTTGCCGCAGTAGCTTTGTTAGGCGTGCTAGTCACGGTCCCAGCATAATTATGATCGACGCCGACTTCGTCTTCAACGAACGGTACCGTTTCGTTCATCTTTATTTCATTTACAAATGTTAAAAAGCCGTTCCTCTAGGACGGAAATGGGTGGAGCTAATGTATCTGAAGATATTCTCGCCCATTTCCCCACCCTGATGTGGGCAACGAAACTTATGGATTCCAGAGTGGTATTAAACTTGAAATATTAACTTGAGTAATTAACAACAATTAATAGTAATTAATAAAATAATAAACGTATTAACTTGAGTCCTTGAAGGTTAAATACAGTGCATATTGCGAATGAGAAATGGTCCTGAGACAATCATCATTAATGGAACGACAAATTAAGAAAGGAGGGACGAGAGAATTTAAATTTCGCGGGCTACAGTATCTTAGATGTTCACGCAACCACTGAAAAATTTGCGCCACTTTGCGCTTTGCGCCGATTAACTTTGCGCCGATTCGATATTACCCAGACCGACAGGAAGTTAGCGGAGCGTTGGAGCGTGAGAATATTGTGCATTCGACGCTCCGATTTCTATCCTCTGCTTAAACGCAAAACGTGATTGTTGCCTTTGAGGATGCTGGCCAAAATTGCATGTTTTTGGTTTATTTCTTATTTTGTTACAAGCAAAGTGGTCTCTTTGTTATAAAAACCAATAAATGCCTATTGTGTGAAGCAACTCTGAAGCGTCGAATCAACTTTATTGCCTACAGTATCTAACACGTCAGTTTAGGTCTGATTTAGATTGTGATCGGTTGTTGCGAATCAAAGCGAAAAGTTTGAAATTAATAAATAATAATAGCGCTTACCAGTTGCTTCTGCGTAGGGATGCAACCGAAGTTCGGTATTATTCGGTATGAACCGAATAATTCGGTTACTAAAGTACATTTCAAAATACCGTGCACTCTGTGTTTTTTGCGAATAACTCCTTATGGAAGCGTCGGAGCGCGTTTTGCCTCATAACCAAAATTGTAGAGGGGCCCGAGCTCTGTACTGTCGTGTAACCTAATCTGCGCAACGTTCCCTTATAACGCTAATTTGCGCAAGGAAAAAAAATCGGGTTTTTGTGTAGTTGGGCTGAATGCGATTTTTTTAGTGAATCAGAATCTACAGACCATGGGAATTTCAAAAATGTATTCATATTGATTCTAGGTCAAACGGTTCCAGAGATATACACCGTCAAAGTTGACCGAAAATGCCAAAAATGGCCGTTTTTGGCGATTTTCAGATTTCTGGGGGGGATTGAAATAACTCGGGACCAACTCAACCGATTTGGCTGAAATTCACATATATGGTGTAAAATTTAGTTTTACATCGATTGAGACACATAAGAAGCCTGAAAAGTTGACCCTGATACCGTAATCCCGGTTTTTCCAAGATTAGGTCATTTGATTTTTTCTCTGGTTGTATGTAGTAGTTTAAGCCCTCGACTGTAGATTCTGATTCACTAAAAAAATCGCATTCAGCCCAACTACACAAAAACCCGATTTTTTTCCTTGCGCAAATTAGCGTTATAAGGGAACGTTGCGCAGATTAGGTTACACGACAGTACAGAGCTCGGGCCCCTCTACAACTTTGGTTAGCAGGCAAAACGCGCTCCGACGCTTCCATAAGGAGTTATTCGCAAAAAAACACAGAGTGCACGGTATTTTGAAATGTACTTTAGTACTATTCGAATTCGGTATTCGAATTCGGTATTTTTCAAACCGAATAATACCGAATATTGCAAAGCCGTTAAAATTGCACTGTTTTGCTTGATTTTGTGCAGAAATCATCGAGATATTTGTTCTTTTACATTTCTCTGTTCATTTACATGCAAAAATTTTGGCAAACAACGACTCTATTCATACAAAAAGTCAACGAACTTCAAGATCAAGGTTTAACTTACATAATAATAAACAACAACATTTCGGCCTTTTCAGTTCCCAGTAGACTACGCTAGCTTTCCACTTCTTAACCTAAGCGTTTGTTTTATCTACCAAATATTACAAAATCCAATCTATCTTTTCAAACGATTCATCCGACCTAAGTTGTATGCCTAAGCTGCCGGCTCCAGTGCTTACAGTAGTACTGGATGATTCCCGGCCCATTCCCCCCCCACCCGGCGCTGCCGCGGCGGGTTACTGTAATATTGCTGCATGTGAAACAACACAAAGCGCGCGAAGTTTAAACGACTTCACAGAGAAGTGGTAGTAAAAGCACTAAAACAGAACAACTTAAATCTCCAAGTAGTTGCAATTTTTATAAATACCGATACCCGGTATGCCAATTATTTTCAGAATATCTACCTGCAAGTGCAAACATCCCTCCCCTTTGCTGTTATCAGGTACGGTGCAACGGCAGCTCCAGTTCGGTTCCCATTTACGTATTTACCGTCACCGACTTTTGGAGGCCTGGGTTGGGTCTGGGCCTGACAATTTTTCAAATATAAAAGTACCCCTAGAGACGCATCAGTATAGGAACGCTCCGAAGGGCCTGTTTTAAAAACATAAAAGTACCCCTAGGGGACGCATCGGTATAGGAACGCTCCAGAGGCCCTGTTTTAAAAACATAAAAATACCTCTAGGGGACGCATCGGTGTAGGAACGCTCCAGAGGCCCTGTTTTAAGAACATAAAAATACCCCTAGGGGGCGCATCGGTGTAGGAACGCTCCAGAGGCCCTGTTTTAAAAACATAAAAATACCCCTAGGGGACGCATCGGTATAGGAACGCTCCAGAGGCCCTGTTTTAAAAACATAAAAATACCCCTAGGGGACGCATCGGTATAGGAACGCTCCAGAGGCCCTGTTTTAAAAACATAAAAATACCCTTAGGGGACGCATCGGTATAGGAACGCTCCGGAGGGCCTGTTTTAAAAACATAAAAGTACCCCTAGGGGACGCATCGGTATAGGAACGCTCCAGAGGCCCTGTTTTAAAAACATAAAAATACCCCTAGATTGACGCATCAGTATAGGCACGCTCCGGAGAGCCTGTTTTAGAAACATAAAAGAACTCCTAGAGACGCATTTTCCAAATATAAAATCATTTCTGACCTCTCAAAAACCTCAGCGGAGGGGAAGAAAAATATATTTTCACACCAAACATAGAGCAGATAGCGCATACCGTAATCCGGCCGCGGCAGCGCCGGGTGGGGGGGGGAATGGGCCTCCTCCCGTACTGGATGGATGCTCCCTTTCTCCAACTTTCTGTATGCGTTTGTGATTAGCGTGTAAATATCGTCCTGTTATCCACCACATTCCAGATAATTGAGAATGCCCTTTCGCCCAACCCGCTGTCAAACCCAACTTTTAGCTTCCGTTTTAGGCTTAGGCTTAGCTTCAGGCTTAGGGGCAAGTGTTTTTACGAAATCTCCGCCATGTGGCAGATAATAGGAGGATATACAATGTATACGCGGAAGTGTCTTTGTGCTGTGACTTCACATGATTAATCAGGGCACTTGTGGCCTAACTCGCGTTCTTGAACTGTTTGTTCGCAAATTTTGTGCTTGTTCTTTACCATCAGCAGAACGACTAAATAGGGCTTGTTTTAGTTATAGGCATGGATAAATCTATAGCATTCAAACAATGCGTCACTCTACAGCTTTTTAGCATAAAAAAAGTTTAGCAAAAAACAAGAAAGAGTAGTTAGACTGTATATTTTTGCAGTCGCGCTGCGAATAATCAATATTCGGTATAATTCGGTATTATTCGGTTCCGAAAATCCGCTTCGGTATTCGGTATTCGGTATTCGGTATTTTTGTATTCGGTTGCATCCCTACTTCTGCGCTTTGGAACAGATCGATTATATTCCATTGATGGAATTGAGAATCACACACCCGAACATAATAGCGTGCGTACCCAGGGGGTGTAGTGTGGGTACACATCCCTTTGTCGTAAGAAGGAAAAATGGTAGGCAAAAATATAGGAAACGAATAAATTATGACCTGTACCCGTCAATTTTTTTCTTTTTGAAAGCTACATATTTTTCTAAAATTTCTCGAAGCCCAACCAGGCCTCTTCAAACTATTAAAACTGTTAATTTTTGACAATTTTACGCTCACAGCAGACTACCTTTTAAATGCGGTTTTGAAGGCTATATTTTGCAATTCTCGCCCTCGCCCAACCAGACCACTTCAAAATTTTACACCCCTTTACAAAATTCTGAGTACGCCACCGCCCGAACAGTAAAGTACAAAGTCTAAGCGCAAAACACGTTGTTTTCGCCTTATTCTAATCCTGCAAAATACAAACGGTCTGTAACCTAAGATATAAGCAGTAAATTTTACATGTCTCCAAAAATATTGTATTATATCGCACTAATAACCCTCTCGCGCAGCGCTGCCAAATATCCGATGAGCCAAGTCGCATTTTTGGCCGGGGAAATGCGTGATGGCCGGGTGCGAAGATGAAAAAATGTGTCCGATGAAAACGCTGCGTGATGAAAGAAAACACAAAATATGTGATGAAAGAAAACACAAAATATGTGATGAAAGAAAACACAAAATGCGTGATGAAAGAAAACACAAAATATGTGATGAAAGAAAACACAAAATATGTGATGAAAGAAAGCACAAAATATGTGATGAAAGAAAGCACAAAATATGTGATGAAAGAAAACACAAAATATGTGATGAAAGAAAACACAAAATATGTGATGAAAGAAAACACAAAATGCGTGATGAAAGAAAACACAAAATATGTGATGAAAGAAAACACAAAATATGTGATGAAAGAAAACACAAAATATGTGATGAAAGAAAACACAAAATATGTGATGAAAGAAAACACAAAATATGTGATGAAAGAAAGCACAAAATATGTGATGAAAGAAAACACAAAATATGTGATGAAAGAAAACACAAAATATGTGATGAAAGAAAACACAAAATATGTGATGAAAGAAAACACAAAATATGTGATGAAAGAAAACACAAAATATGTGATGAAAGAAAACACAAAATGCGTGATGAAAGAAAACACAAAATATGTGATGAAAGAAAACACAAAATGCGTGATGAAAGAAAACACAAAATATGTGATGAAAGAAAACACAAAATATGTGATGAAAATGTGTTATGGCTGCGCCGGCCGCGTGATGGCTGGGTTTAAGCGTGATGGTCGTGAGGGATGCGATGCTGACAGAGTTTTGCGTGATGAAAAATTGTCCGGTGCACCAATTGTTCACGGTCTGTCTGTAAGGGATATTATCATTGCTTATTCTAATTACGAACGAAGCAAGCAAATTAGATTTATAAAGTAACGTAAATATATTCATAGACGCAATAAAAGCTACACGCAATACGCCCACCTACATGTAAATTATTTCCAGAATAGTTGGTCAATCACCAACTCGTTGTAGCTAAGGTACGGAGCTATGGCCCAAGCTATGCTTCTATTTTGCCTTCTCCTTGTTCTGGCACAATGCCAACAAACTCAGTCCCGATACATTCCAAGCAGTAAGCTATGTACGTTTGGGGTAAAATTTGCTTTGCTGAAAAAATCGGAGTGGGGGTGAAAGATATGTAGAAATACCTACCGTAAAATTTCTAATAATAGTGCTGCGCTATAATTTTTTCGTGATTGCTTTTTGGGGGCGCTATTATTAGAAGGGCACTACTATTAGAGCGTGCGCGTTTATTACAAGTTTTACGGTACATGTAGTACACAAGTTTCGTGTACAGTAAGTAAGTACAATGTTCATACCGGACGAACATGTATCTGGCCTCTCACTAAACATAGGCATTCGTTTGGGGTTAGAATTATAAATTCTTGGAATAGACTACCTAACCAAATTGTTCAAGCTAGAAACATGACGTCTTTCTCACAGTTAATCCAGTCTACTGACCTGGCTCAATTCTTGCACAATGAAAGGTGGGAATAAGTGGCCAGTGGGTCCTCCCCTTCCTTTTCCTCAAGTATTTCAATTAATATTTTTGTGTCATTTCGAAGTGAAGCAACCCAGTCTCAGTTACTAAGTTTGTATGCATTACTACTTGTGAATTACTACTGTACTTGTGGAATAAATGTTTCTAAAAAGGAGGGGGCTTGCACAGTTGGTGTAGTGGTTTAGGCCGCAAAGCAACTGTGCGCGACATCATGCCCTCATCCTCTCGGCGCGGCAAGTTTCTTGCCGCAAAGAGTTGGTCGTCGGCAAAAAACTCCACCCAGGCCACCAAAAGCTGGTGACAGCGAGTAGGTAAAATGGGAACCGCCTGGATCTGCCTAAGCACCGAAGCCGCTCCACAAAGCATGCCGCGTTGGAGAAAAAGATCTACGATGTCAGAAGCTGTCTGATAGACCAACTATGCCGGGAGCCCTCTGACATATGGGGCACCGGCGGCCGGCGGAAGCTGTCAGCATCATGGCATCAACACGCCGGCCGCCCTCCTGGTGACCGGCGCCCAGCAGCATGGCTAGGAGTGGCTGGCAGTGAAAGAAGGGCAACGTCCGAGATGAAGACTCACGTGGGTCACGAAATGGACCACGAATCTGATCGTAGGCCGTAAGGTCCCCGCACATCGGATCGGAGGGTCTGAGCTCAATTTGGCAGCCGGGATAGTACAGTCACTCAGTTAGGCACTTCACACCGTCTATGGTACTGGCACCATACGTACAAGGTACCGTACCATATATGTATGGTAGCCCCACGTTTGGGGACTGTGGTGGTCCCATATATGGTACCCACCCATGACCTGACCATGGGTGCCGGTACCACATATGGTGTCACTACCCTAAGTAACGGTACCATATAAGGTACCGGCACCTTATATGGTACCAGTACCATAAACGGCGTTAAGTGCCTGACAGTAGTGGAGTGCTAAACCACATTAAGAACGCAAATCTTTGCTCAGCAGATTAGTGTTTTTGAGAGCAATTTTAGCAGTTTTCGTGTTTGGATGACACCAGTTGTTGGCTCAGAGGTAGCACTGCCTTGAGTCACGACGACCCCGCCTCCGCATCCCCAGTGGTTGTTTCTGGGTTCGAATTCGAAACCTGTCCAGCAGGCGATGGGAAGTAGTCGACGACACGAAGCCCAACCCAGGCCATCTAAAAAGTCAACTATGGCGCGTAGATAAATGGGGAGCAAACCTTAGCTGTCTTGCAAACACCGACAGCAAAAGGGGAGGGTTGTTGTTAAGGAGGCTGCCGGACCTTCTGTTTCTTCCTGCTCTATAGCAGTTGGCTACTCCTAGTCCGAAAGGACAAAAAGTTACAACAACAACAGTACCATACACGTTACCTTTGATCCGATCCGATCCGTTGCGCGGGGGGCCTTGCGGCCTACGATCAGACTGATCAGACACGTGGTCGATTTCGCAAGCCCCGTGATTCGTGATCTCGTACGTTCGCTTCCAGCCAATGCTGCCGGTCACTAAGAGAGCGCCGGGCGTGTTGACGCACGCCATGATTCTGTCAGATCCCGACGGCCGCTGGTGCCCCGTACGCCAGAGGGCTCCGGCATAGTAGTTGGTTTCTCAGACAGCTTCTGACTCTCTCAGAGTTTTCATTGATCTTCTTCAACGCGGCATGCTTTGTGGAGCGGCTTTCGGTGCTTAGGCAGTTCCAGTCGGTTCCCATTTACCTACTCGCTGTGACCAGCTTTCGGTGGCCCGGGTGGAGCTTTGCGTCGACCACCAACTCTTTGCGGCAAGAAATTTGCCGCGCCGACAGTGGCGTATCCAGGGGGTGTAGGGTGTGTACACCCCCCTTTGCGGTGGAGGTAGGAAGAAAAAGTCTGTCAAAAATATAAGAAACTAATGAATTATGTACTAAAACTGTCTATTTTGTGCTCAGAATGCCTTCTAAATGCGTTTTTGAAGGTCAAATTTTCAAAATTTTCTCGCCCTGGTCGGGCAGAAGCCCAACCAGGCCATTATAAACTACTAAAACTTGTAATTTCTGTTAATTTTAAGCTCGGAATGCGTTTTAAACACGCTTTTGAAGGCTAATTTTGCTTGCTAATTTTTCTTACCATGGTTGGGCAGCGGCCCAACCAGGCACTTTCAAAATTTTACACCCCCCCTTTCCAAAATCCTGGATACGCCACTGCGCGCCGAGGGTATGAGCGCACGAGCACGCGCACAGTGGCTATGCGGCCAAACCACTACACCAACTGTGCCAACGTTATCTTTGATTTGATTCTAAGCTTATTCTAGCTCGGCCCAAGCGATTCAACTGGATAGCCATAGCCGGAAATTACTACAAAAAGCCGGAGCAGAAGGAAGAACGAAAGTGGGTCATGATAACACGTCCACGACCAGCTCAACCCTCCATCAGACTTCTAATGCCATGACTTTCCTGCTTTGCACAAAATGCATTCTCGAGAAAGTCGCAGCTTAGGTTGTTTGGTCGGTTCAGAAAGTTCTAATTAGCGATAGCTACATAGTCTTGCAGTCCTAGCTTGTTTTCTTGATCAACTGCATTACTCAGTTCGCAGTTGACCTACTGGCGGTTGCCTTTTGTGGGCACCAAATAAAAATCGTTAAATTTGGGACTGTATCGGTATTATACAGGGTGTGTCAAAAAAAACAACCCAGCAGAGTTTTTGCTGTAGCAACCGCAAATCTCAACCGATTTGAATGAATCCTGCTGTAAATGAAAGATAAATAAATTCTTGAAAGACTGCTGAAGGCCCTATTAAGATACGATGCTTAGTTCCTGAGATATTTTCATTCAAACTCAAAACAGAGATTTTGGCAGTGAACAAGAGTGATTCCGTTGCACTTCACAACAAAACGGATTCCTACTGCTGAGGGGCAACAAGACTTTTACAAATGAAGTAACCAAGCATGTGTGGCACCAGAAAAACCTCGTTACGTTAGCCCTGAGCAGTAGGAATCGGATTTATTATGAAGTGCAACAGAATAATAAAAATCGCTCTTGTTCATAGCCAAAATCTGTTTTGACTTTGAGTGCAAATATCTCAGGAACCAAGCATCATATCTTAATAAAAGCTTCACCAAACTTTCAAGAATTAATTTATCTTTCATATAAAATAGGACTCACTGAAATCGGTTGAGATTTGCGGCTGCTACAGTAAAAAATCTGCTGGGTTGCTATAATCTCTATTGTGCACTGCCAAAATCTCTGTATTGATTTTGAAAGCAATTATCTCAGGAACTAAGCAACGCATCTTAACAAATGCTACACCAGTCATTCAAGAATTTATTTATCTTTCATTTAAAGCAGGATTCATTCAAATCGGTTGAGATTTGCGGTTGCTACAGCAAAAAATCTGCTGGGTTGTTTTTTTTGACGCACCCTGTATATACTTAGTAGATATGTCACTTTTTTGTCATTTCACGTTTGATTTATAGCTCTTAACGCAACTTGCCTGGTGACGGTCAACGTCGCCGAGAACCCGTCGGCACTGTGTTTCAAAATTGGTGACGAATATATAAACAGTCACGAAAGCAATGCGAATGTCTGATCTGAGCGTGGATTAGTTTGTGAAGAAAATCAACGGCGCTCTCTTACAAAAGAGGTGCGAGGCCGTTGGCTAGCCGGGAAATGCATTGCGCCGCATTGTGCACTGATCCAGCTGATCGAAGTCAGAAATAGCTTTTACACCGTTCTATTCCCTTTTGTCATACGTCCACAAGAGGATTGGGGTCATCGCATTTTTCAGATCAGAAAGCAAAAGTTGAAGAATGCACTCCATTCGACTTTGCGCGATATTCATGTTTTAGTTGAGTCTTTGCAGTAGGCCCAATTATGTTCAGTTTTGTCTGTTGACAATCGAAGAGTGACTTGCACGATTTTTTATGAAATTGTGATATTGATTGTGGCTGTGCAACAAAGATTACACGTTATTCTCATCGACTAGCTACTCTAAAAACCTACTGTAGTACCACGTTTATGTGATCAGTAGAATATACAAGAATCTTGACGGTTTCTATATATTGCATTTGCATGCAACCGGACTATCAGTTTCTGGCTACTTTTACACCGGTCCCATCCCTAGTTTAGATTATTCACTGACGTAAAGCGTCGTTGTGGAGTCTGAGCCGAAATTCTGGGGTAGGGTAGGGCACTAGAAAAGACTTGAAAATCGCAGTTTTCGGCTAAAAATAGTAAAAGAGCGTAATTTTTCACATTTATGGGCCAGACTCCCCATCCCACAACTGTACCTTCAGTCCTGGGGACCTGTACTTCTCTGGTTACATGGATAGGTAGGTACGGTACGTTGATAAAACGTAGCTGGTACGTCGGCGATAACCCGTCGGCACTATGTTTCAAATTTGGTGACGAATATAAAAACAGTCCCGAAAGCAATTCAGTAGTCTGACATACATCTGAACCTGTTTGCGAAGAAAACAAAAGATTGCCTTTAAGCACGGCTTTCGCTTGCCCCGGGCTAAAGAGAGCTACAGCACCTTGGCAGTCCTGATGGTATGTACTAGTTCAGCTAATCAGAGTCAGAAATAGTTTTTGTACTTTTTGCTGTCAGCAATAGTTTTTGTACTTTGTGCTATATGTAATGAACAGAGATTTATTTTTTAAAAGATTTTTTGCTCCGTTTTGCATTAACATTTTGTCTATACGTGCCTACAGATAACATTGCAATTGATGAGGTGGACAAAGAGCCTGCAATCAGAAGAAAGTCCCATTGTTAATTGTTGTTATTTATTGTTCAACCGTGCTCAGATCAAATTAGAAAGGATGATTAGTTTTGTTTGTTTTGTTTTGTTACCCGACTTGTTTTTATTGATTTCTATTTCTCGGCCGTTTACTGTGCTTTGCATGGTGTAGGCTATATACATATGAGAATAAACTGTACTGTACTGTAATGTAGTGTACTGTACTGTACTGTACTGTACTGTACTGTACTGTACTGTACTGTACTGTACTGTACTGTACTGTACTGTACTGTACTGTACTGACTGCCTCATATTTATGGTCAATCCCTCTACTTGTAATCAGTTCCTTTCCATTTACTGCTAATTATTATCCTACTTAGAACAAAGGACTGCAATTTTCGACGTCCCTTTCATCGAATGTTGTTGTCTCTAAACATAAACGACCTATTTACGTTTCTGATAATGGGCACAACTGGCATTTTCTTGAGTTCTCTTACCGTAGATCTACAGAAATGTTACTCAACTTCAACCAAACATCCATTTTTGACAGATTGGTTGGAGATGACGTCATTTTAATTGCAATTGGACTGAACAGGCTGATCAATTTTGCAAGACCTTTGCTTGCTGATACTGTAGATACAGTAGCGTGGAAAATAATAAGGCTTTTTGTTTAGATTCATCCATACCAAGCCACATTTCTAGTACCTGGCGGAAAGGTGAAATCTAAAAGTTATGGGAAATCCTATGTCCCATTCTAAAAAGAGAAAGCACGCCTGCCAAATCGTATCAAAATTTGGAAATAGATATCAAAATGAAAATACAAGGAAGTAAAAATGCAGGTGGTGTTGCGGAAAAGCAGAGAGCAGCTACTTCAGACACTCCCACAGTCCTGCGCTGTGCAAGCACGAAGCCACCTGGCACAAAACAACAGCACGTCGGTTATGACCGACATTATGTAATATTATTATTATTATTATGTAAAATGGTTACGTTATGTTAATGACGACTATTTAGACTACTTTTTGAGACAGAGCAAAATTGACATTTTTCAGCGATTCACGTGCTTCAGTCACCGTGTTCATAAAAAATTACATTGATTGAGTGCATAAATCGTTTATTTTGAAAGAAACTGCTAAAAATGAGCGCATTTTCGAAAATCTCATTATAAATAACATGGTTCGGAAAGACGCCGCAAAATAGACAAAAACCACAAGTGCTTGGTCATATTTTGCATCTGATTATCGAACTGGTGTCCTACTGGCTCACAACATAACAAAATACACTAAATTTTGTAGACTTAGTTTGTTGAGACTAGCAGTAAATCGAAAACTTTAACCCAAGCAAATATGGTTGCTATGGTCAGTGCACTTGTTGTCTGATCGTCTGACCATTTGTTTAAAACACCCCTATCTATTTTTTCGGCCCAGGTGTGCTCAGAGGTGGTAGGGTAGGGGTGAGGAGGTTTGACATTTCTAGCTAGCCAGGGTATCCACAATCCCCCTACCGAGTTAGTGTACGTACGTATGACTGACGAACTAATCTTGGCACAGATATCATGAGAAGAAGCAGTAAAAGCGCAGAAGCTGTTACGAGCACCTAATTTACTTTATGGCGCTCTCAATAGTTGTCAATCAGTCTGTTTTAGTGAATGAATTGGACTTAGCATGGTGCAGGCCGTACTGCTTATTTACCTTCTCTTCTCCATCTCTCAACACCCAACTCAGTCCGGAGAAATCCTTAACGGTAAATAAATATAGTACAGTCAAGCATTTAACGCCCTTTTAGCCTACCGAACCGACACAATATAAGGTACCCATACCTTCGCATTGGTACCTGAACCGGTACTATTTATGGTACCACTCCGTTCAGATTTCGTACTGTATATGGTAGTGGTACCGTACATGGTACACAACAGTCCCCGGGCGTAGGGGTACCATATACGGTACCGGCACCCATGGCCATGGGTAGGGGTACCCACATGATACCACCACACCACAGTCCCCGAACATTTGGGTACCATATATGGCACCATTAGCCTAGGTACCATATATGGTGTCGGTACCATAAACGGGGTGAAGTGACTGACTGTAGTATTTAGGTACAATTGCCATGAAGTGCCTGCATAAGGTTTTTCGGTCGTTTCCGACCATGTGTACATTGTATGTACCTACAGCTCGAAGTCCGCAAAATGTGACGGAGACATTTGTTCGTCTAGCTGTATGCTTCAGTTTAGAGCGACAAAAGAGATTCAACTGGATAGCTTTAGCGGGAAATTACTACGAAGCACCTAAACAGAAGATAGAACGAAAGTGGACGGTCGTTTCTCGTGCCAGACCACCTCGGCCAACTATAAAACTTCTGATGCCCTGACTATTGTGGTAGTTTGTACTTGTACGCAAGCTCTAGGCGTGCAACCATTACGTAATGGTGTTTTTGCCCATTTTCGGACCCCCTCCCCCTGATAATCGCTAATAATTTTCTGACTCCTCTCTTAACTACGTTATAATTTTGCTACCCCGAGATTTCAATTTTTTGAGAGTTGGAGCCTAAATTTTACGTTCAATTCCATATAAAATGATATTTTTAATAAAATAACATCTGTACACAGTAACATATTGCTTATTTTCTTTATCGATGAACTACAACTACGTACATGTAGGTATAGTCTTCGTTTTGCATAGAAGTCATTATTGGGCGGCTTTTTGTTAAAGATGAAGCCAAGAAGTTTTATCATGGATATGGATTTTCGGGCCGCTGCCAAATCACTTGACAATAGTCATAAAACATTGAGTCGATAAGTGCTATAACTCTAATTAGATGTCAAAGGTGATTTGTCAATTAGCATTTGAAAAATTGGAAAGCTCTGACTTAAACGGTAGCTGCCTTCTAATCTACGCGTTCATCTAAGTGAAATTGAGAAAATGTAAGCCAATGGTTTCAAATCGAGACTACATGTACATGTACTGTACTCAAAAACAATTAAAATTATGGTCACTTCAGTGATTACTGCATTACGTATAAAATCGCCACCGTAATAAATAGCAATCATTTGGCGACCCCTTCCCCTCAAGCGATTACGCAATTTTTGCACGCGCCTTTTCACGGTAAAAATAAAGTTGAAGAAGATTTAATTACAGAGCAGTTGCTAGAGTTATCAGAATTTGTGGCTCCAGTGAGGCCATACACTCAAACGGGCCCAAATAAGATCACCAATCATCAGAACTGCGACAGGGCGTATTGGCACAGATGTGACGGTGTGTATCGTTGGCACTTTGAACACCGTGGGCAGGCTCGCCGATTGCGGTGCCTTGGCCGAGGGTTCGCAACCAGTGAGCAAAAGCCAGGTCTATGTTGTTCAGCTCCGACTTGTGCACAAAAAATATGTTAATTGCCTCTTTCTCTATGTAAACAGGCTGGTAGCCAAACTTGAGAACCATCTTGGACACGGCCAGAGCAGACGTACCATAGTAGCTCGTATATTTGAACATTCCATGCGCTTTGGCTGCTGAAGACGGAACTGCCAGACTAGACCATGGAGCGTGGTTTCCATTTATCTGAAAAGGTACATTGTTTTTGAAGTCGGTCGGTCGGTCGGTCGGTCGGTCGGTCGGTCGGTCGGTCGGTCGGTCGGTCGGTCGGTCGGTCGGTCGGTCGGTCGGTCGGTCGGTCGGTCGGTCGGTCGGTCGGTCGGTCGGTCGGTCGGTCGGTCGGTCGGTCGGTCGGTCGGTCGGTCGGTCGGTCGGTCGGTCGGTCGGTCGGTCGGGAAAAATCCCAAAGATTTGAGCTAAATCGATAAAGAAACGACAGAGAATGAACCGTTTGAGTAAAGCTCGACAAAGAGGTGGACATTTCTTCATATTTTCTTTTTTGCATTTTACCTCGATAACGATCACTCTCGGTCTGTAGTCACTCTCCAGCAACGTTTTCAACAGCCAAAAGTCAGAAAAATCAGTGTCCACACTGAGAAAGTCGAATTGTTTAGGCACTTGGTACTTCTGGAACAGCTGAACCACGTTTTCAACCCAGACGCTTTCTTTGTGCAGATTGAAGTCAATATTTTCGTTTACATTGTCCATCAGCAACCCAGTCCAGCCAAGTTTTTCCCTTAAATAGTCGGCTACAGGCAAACACAGCACAGCACTAGATAAAAAGAGTAAATACCTAAGAAATCTGGTGTTGCAGATCATACCATCTTGCACTCCGAATTCCACAAAATACTTGGTTCCCTCTCCGATCCGTTCGAAAATAGCTTGCGTGATGCCGTCCTCCCCGTTTTGAGAGAACACTTGTGTCCCGCGATTTTTGAGGGAGTAGACCCATTCAACCGTAGTCTTCAGATAACAACCCAATTCATTACCCGGCTGACCGATCGAGCTCCAATTAACAGAGTTGTTGGCACAATCGAGCACAATTGAACTCTCACTGATGCTCTCCGAGTCCGAACGGGCGCAACGGGCGCAGTCAGGCTTTGCTTCCACAGAAACTGGACGCAACGTTTCTGTCTGGAAAGGTGTTGGGGACTGGACTTGGACTAACTGAGATCCACGGGAGACGACGCAATCGTACCAGTTGTACAGCAGGAAGACGTTGAGAAACAAGGACACAGCCAAAAAACAAAAGCACAGAGGTTTTATGTTAATCATGACGGTGGCCGAAATTTAGTGAAGCTGACAAAAACAACACAACAGCGCAGCACACAGGAACCGGAAACTTTATGCAAATATTGGTCCTTACCAGGGGGGGGGTCCGACCGTAACAAATCTCAAAATATGATGGGCGCCATCAAGCTCAGCGCACGTACCGATGGTGTGCCTTAACCGATCCGGTCGTGTTACCCACCGTTCGATAGGTCTTTGCGTTGGCTTTCAAATGAGCTAAGCAGCGCCGTCATGCAACCATGTTTCCGCGCGAAATTCAAATTTTAGCGACTCGGCTCTATTATTTGATTTTCTACCTAAACGGGAAACGTTGCCATTTTTGCATTTTTGATCGTAGGTCAATGCGCCAATCGCCAAACGACGCAGCGTGATGAGATCTACAGTTTTCATGCATCGCCATCGTTCTACGCCTTCCGACGCCAACACTAGATGTCTGAGAGTGAAGCAGTCGAATTTGGCCGTTTTTGCCACTTATTCCTGAGTAGTTTTCAGGCCATAGTTCACTTCGCGGTTGACAGATTTAGCTGGTTCATGCACGAAAACACTCCTAATTGAACGCAGAATGCTAATGATACAACCGGGGCGCTCGGCAATCCAAGCAATCCACTGTAGGACCTCCAGTATCAGCATTACCCGACTATCGGGAAAAAGTATGTCCGAAAGAAGATCGATTTTCTCGCTAACGAAAAACAAATTTGCATATCTGCTGAATACGATTTTTAGAGCACATCAAGACCTTTCATTTGGTGCATTACATGCCCTTGTAGCTTATCGGCAATATGGTGTTCATTTTCGATTTTTGTTTTTTGTACGATTTGAGAGCTGGATTTTTGACGGTTTTTTATCTGTTTCTTGAGCAAACATGATCGCATCGAGTCCGTTCAGCTATCAAATGAATCGGCACGGTCCGCTGCGTCTTTTGTTGGATAGCTTATTTGGATTGGTCCACGCATTTTATAGTTATAGTATCATATACTACCGTAAGTCCAGTTGGATGCACTTACTTGATTTAAAAGGCAGATTTGTCATGAATTTCAGATGATTTTGCACTATAACTATAAAATGCGTGGGCCAATCCAAATAAGCTATCCAACAAAAGACGCAGCGGACCGTGCCGATTCATTTGATAGCAGAACGGACTCAATGCGATCATTTTTGCGCAAGAAACAGACCAAAAACTGTCAAAAATCCAGCTCTCAAATCGTACAAAAAAGAAAAATCGAAAATGAACACCATATTGCCGATATGCTACAAGGGTATGTAATGCACCAAATGAAAGGTCTTGATGTGCTCTAAAAATCGTATTCAGCAGATATGCAAATTTATTTCTCGTTAGCGAGAAAATCGATCTTCTTTCAGACATACTTTTTCCCGATAGTCGGGTAATGCTGATACTGGAGGTCCTACAGTGGATTGCTTGGATTGCCGAGCGCCCCGGTTGTTTTATTAGCATTCTGCGTTCAATTAGGAGTGTTTTCGTGCATGAACCAGCTAAATCTGTCAACCGCGAAGTGAACTATGGCCTGAAAACTACTCAGGAATAAGTGGCAAAAACGGCCAAATTCGACTGATTCACTCTCAGACATCTAGTGTTGGCGCCGGAAGGCGTAGAACGATGGCGATGCATGGAAACTGTAGATCTCGTCACGCTGCGTCGTTTGACGATTGGCGCATTGACCTACGATCAAAAATGCAAAAATGGCAACGTTTCCCGTTTAGATAGAAAATCAAATAATAGAGCCGAGTCACGAAAATTTGAATTTCGCGCGCAGACATTGTTGCATGACGGCGCTGTGTAGCTCATTTGAAAGCCAACGCAAAGGCCTATCCAACGGTGGGTAAAACGCCCGGATCGGTTAAGGCACACCGTTGGTACATGCGCTGAGCTTGATGGCGCCCATAATATTTTGAGGTTTGCTCTGGTTGGACCCCCTGGCGTGGACCAATCCAAATAAGCTATCCATCAAAAGACGCAGCGGACCGTGGCGATTCATTTGACAGCAGAACGGACTCAATGCGATCATTTTTGCGCAAGAAACAGACCAAAAACTGTCAAAAATCCAGCTCTCAAATCATACAAAAAAGAAAAATCGAAAATGAACACCATATTGCCGATATGCTACAAGGACATGTAATGCACCAAATGAAAGGTCTTGATGTGCTCTAAAAATCGTATTCAGCAGATATGCAAATTTGTTTTTCGTTAGCGAGAAAATCGATCTTCTTTCTGACATACTTTTTCCCGATAGTCGGGTAATGCTGATACTGGAGGTCCTACAGTGGATTGCTTGGATTGCCGAGCGCCCCGGTTGTATCATTAGCATTCTGCGTTCAATTAGGAGTGTTTTCGTGCATGAACCAGCTAAATCTGTCAACCGCGAAGTGAACTATGGCCTGAAAACTACTCCGGAATAAGTGGCAAAAACGGTCAAATTCGACTGCTTCACTCTCAGACATCTAGTGTTGGCGCCGGAAGGCGTAGAACGATGGCGATGCATGGAAGCTGTAGATCTCGTCACGCTGCGTCGTTTGACGTTGGCGCATTGACCTACGATCAAAATTGCAAAAATGGCAACGTTTCCCGTTTAGGTATAAAATCAAATAATAGAGCCGAGTCGCTAAAATTTGAATTTCGCGCGCAAACATGGTTGCATGACGGCGCTGCTTAGCTCATTTGAAAGCCAACGCAAAGACCTATCGAACGGTGGGTAACACGACCGGATCGGTTAAGGCACACCGTCGGTACGTTCGCTGAGCTTGATGGCGCCCATCATATTTAGAGATTTGTTCCGGTCGGACCCCCCCCCTGGTCCTTACCTACGTAACATCTAAATTTTTGTGGCTGGTGCTATTAGATCCTCATGTCTGACTACAGGGTGTCCCAAAAATAATGACAACATTTCTTTTCGCTGCCATTTTCGCAATTTTTGACCAAATTGTTTGAAATTTGAAACATAAGTGCCAAAAAAAGTGGGAATTTTATGTGTTAAAATTTGGTGCATCAAGATTGACCCAGTCCTGAGAAATTCAACAATATATAAAATTGAGAAATTTCAATTAAATGTAGAAGCAGCATGAAAAATGAAAACTTTTCTTTTTGCTGTATCTTCTTTAATTTTTGTCGGAATTGGATGAAATTTTAAATATATGCGCAGATATTTTGTAGGTCAAAAGTTCTGGCATTAATCAGTCCATATCGCTGGTACTTCGAAGCTAAAGAATATCAGCGTGTTTACTGCAGCAAAGTGAAGAACGTGCAAACTCTGAGAACTAAGGAATAAGAGCACCATCCAGATGACCTCCGTTTGAGTTAATACACTGCTGCAACCGTTTCCCATAAGTATCATAAACATTTCTTAGCATTTTTGGGGTGACAGACTGAATTACGCTTACAGAAGCTTCATTACAGCTAAGGAGCGCGAAAATCAATGTTGTCGTTGTATTGTGATCGGGATTTTTTATGTCAAGAGCTGGGCTGGGTTCATGCGCCAACTTTTGATCTACAAATCAACCCGTTATTCTGCCAATATATTCAAAATTTCATCCAATTCCGACGAAAATTAAAGAAGATACAGCAAAAAGAAAAGTTTCCATTTTTAATGCCGTTTCTACATTTAATTGAAATTTCTAAATTTTATATATTGTTGAATTTCACAGGACTGGGTCAATCCTGATGCACCAAATTTTAACACATAAAATTCCCACTTTTTTGTCACTTACGTTTCAAATTTCGGACAATTTGGTCAAAAATTGCGAAAATGGCAGCAAAAAGAAATGTTGTCATTTTTTTGGGACACCCTGTAGCTTTCATCCATACATGTAACAGCTCCGGACCGACCTGGGGGTGAGGGTAGAGGGTTTGCTCAGGTGGGGGGTCGAGGAGGGTTTCGCCCAGAGGGGGTCCAAAATATCAAAAAGCTCCAAAACGCCTGGAAATGCATTTTTGGCGCGTTTTAGAACTAAAAACAAGCAAAAAAGGACAAAAAGGCCTTCAAGAAACCCCGATTTCTCCTAAATATCAGCAGTTGAAACGCCAAATTCGGTTTCCAAAGGCTTTTCAAACGAATTTTAGGCTAAAATTACTGATTTCTGAGCCAGTTTGTTAGCACTGGAGCCACTACTGGTACTTGTACTTTTGGGTGGGGCGGGGGGTGCCTTAACCAGTCTCGGGGGGGTGAAGGGGGTGGCATTTCCAGCAGGGGGTAAACCCCCAAACCCCCTAGTGCAGTACATGTATGCTTTCATCCATATATGCAGGTAGAATAGAAGAGCTGCTTCTGCAACTGTAGCTACAAAACCATCTGAACTTATGCCAATTGTCCTGCCAAGCTAATGTTTTAACAAAAGTTAGGCATGAGTTGGCCGAACAAAATGAGCGCACTAAAGTGTGCGGTTTGGGGGAGGGGGTGTTTTGGCCTCGCAAAGGTGTTCGAAAATTTTTTTTTCTGCAAAGCTTAGTGATTAGCATACTGTTATATGAAGTTTTGTGTGCTGTGGTCGAAAATGCATTCAGTTTAGCTAGATTCGCTCTGGATCGGGAGAAATTGGCGTCCAAAGTTGAGACCAACCTTATTTCTTCAGTGGCACTACTCGCTAGTATGACCACTAACCGCCGTGCAATGCAGTTTTTCTTATGTATTTTTTTGCTGCTGATTCCGAAAATAGCTTTTTGCTCTACGTTGCCTAGCCTAGCCAAATTCTTTTCCGTTTTCTTGCTGCTTTGTTAGCTAAGATAAAATAGTTGTGTTTCGCTTGTCTTTATGTTTAGCGTCGGACGCTTATTATTGTGCTGTCAAAGCTGAAATCAGAGCGGAAAAGTCCGCCCTGAATAAAGACAGGGAACGCGTGATTGGCCAGTCACGCTTTTTTGAAAATTTAGGTGAATGCAAAAACATTCCCTGCGTGATTACCATTTTTAGGCACGCTTTGAGTGCGGCTGTTATGCAGGCATTTGCTCCACCAAATTTTCGTGATTGCATGTCCCTATGGCCAGGCACGCAGAAAATTTCTGCGTCTAAGAGCTAAAGTTGCCAATTCATGTTGGGAACTCGGTAAATTAGAAACAACCAAAATTCGCATGCTTCTAAATTCTGGGCCTACTGTATGTGCATACACAATCAAAAAACAAAGTGTATTTTTGTGTATGGTAACTGTGTATGAACACAAACAACAGTAGTCAAGTCTGACTCAAATAGAATAGGTTATGGTTCTAGATTAAGTTCACTGTATTCAGGTTGAACACTTATCCTCATTCATGTAACAGGGGGGGTCTGGGGGGTCTGCCCCCACCCGACTTACCAGATGGGGACCCCCCCCCGAGACGATTTCACCGACCCCCCCCTCCGATTTTTCTGGCAAGTAAATTTTCGAGCAAATTTTTGCAATTTTTTACACTTCCACACACAAAAATTGCCAAAATCGCCTGCAAAACAGCACTTTTTAGCTGTATTTCAGCCCAAATTAGCGATTTTTGGCAATTTTTAGCCAAAAAATTGCGATTTTTCTCGATTTTTGAGCGTTTTTTAGTGCCCACCCCCCTCCCCCAAAATTTTGGCTCAGACCCCCCGGCCGGCGCCAGACCCCCCCAACCCCCCCTGCCCCATCGGCGGATGACCTGTTACATGTATGCTTATCCTTCTGTCCGGGCTAAAATCAGAGCGGAAAGGTCCACCCTGAATAAAGACAGGGAACGCGTGATTGGCCAGTCACAGTCAATCACGCTTTTTTGAAAATTTAAGTGAATGCAAAAACATTCACTGCGTGATTACCATTTTTTTATACCATGCCATTGCATTGTTTGCCCAGACACGTGGAGCGTGAGAAAATTGAGGTCAAACATGTCCGGACTTGGAAACATTCGACCTGAGAAAAATGCGAAAATTTTGCGACCGGGACATGTTTGACCTCATTTTTTTCACGCTCCACGGGTCTGAGCAAACAATGCTTCACACCAAACGGTAGGTAATTGATAGCGCAACATTTTTCTGAAATAAAAAAACGGGGTTAGGGGGGTTCCAGACGAGCTAGAGGGGCGCAGAGGGGGCGAAACTGAAAACGAAAATTTGACAAAAGTTTCTTAAAGCAGCCTAAAAGTACCCTAAAACGCCCAATTTTTAGGTCCGAATTCCGAGTATGAAGCGAGAAATTAGACTTTGAAATTTTGGTCCCATAGTCAAGCGGACCGATTTTCGGAAGGCTATATCTCAGGACAAGGAGGGTCAGATCCACTAATCCTTTGCAGGTGAAAGATAACTCATACATTGTAAGTATGTATTAGTGTGCCAACCTACAGCTCTCTAGCTCAAAGTTTCAATTTTGGGGTCTGAATAGGGCAAAGGGCCAAAACGCGATCTGACCAGAGACTGACTCTTAATTTTGTTATTTAATTTTAATTTGATCGGAAACACTAATGCCTACAGTATTTCAGTTTCCTTTTCGATAGATCAACTACACGAAGTTTTCGTTTTTGAGCCCTCGCATACCGGTCATAAAAGTGTTTGTTGCTAAGCTGCAGCAACCAATAAACACTTGCGTCATAGGCAGGCTCAACTGAACAGAACAAAACTCTCTACGGTTTTCATTAACACCAAGTATCATTAGAAGGGACACCGAACAAGGTCACTAGACTAACTTCACGTGTGTGCGTACATACATACAGACTTGATTCATGACAATTTCGTGGCTCTGGTCCGTTCCGCTGCTCTCTTCAGTTCCCTTCCATTTACTACTAATTGTGCTACTAATTAAAACAAAAGACGACAATTTCCGACATCCCTTTCATCGAATGTTGGTGTCTCTAAGCATAAATGATCTAATCACTGCTCTGGTGGCAGGAATACTTGGTCCGTCAGTCTACAGTTACAATAGTAGTACGCATCCGCATAAATACACTGAATTTCTCTTCAACTTGGACCAACTGATTATCTTTGCCGGGTACATCGGTGATTACATTATTTTGCCTGCAATCGGACTAAATAGACTGATCAATTTTGCCAAGCCGCTCAACGTCAATACTGTAAGTAATTTATGAAGAAATAGATGTATTGTAATAGGTTTTCTTTAGATTTGGCGGCCGGTACATACAAAGATTTCAATTGTTATCCAGTGGGTGGGTTATTTTTCAACTGCCGCTACATTTTTCATGCCAGGCGGGAAGGTAAAATTACTGAAATCGATGCCTAGTAAAATGTCAAAACTTTGAAAGTTTCAGTTTACAGTAGTTAAAGGCAATAAGTCGATCAAGGTTTGGACGGCGCAAGTTGAAGAAACCGAAACAGTGCAAAAAATTAGAGCCGCTGTTTTCACATCACTTGGTATTCTGGCAGGCACTGCCATCTGTTTTATCTACTTGCTGGCTACTGTAATCCTTATTCGACACAAATACAGTCAGAAGGCTTTGTTTGGTGAAGGTACAATAGTTCTGTTAACTTTTGCAACCAATATCTACTGTTTTTGTTTTAGCGAAGCAAAATTTCGCCAAAGAAATTCGTCTCGGTTTGCAAGGATTGTTCCTGAGTCTTTCTATCATCGGAACAATGCTCATTTTTGCCATGCAAATCGCTTTCAAAACCGAAATACAAGCTCTTGATGGCTTTTGGCATGTTCTCTACGAACACCTGTCGAGTTGGTTCGCTACGTCGATCTTCTTTGCCGGCCCGTTCATAGTGTTCGCGATGAGTCATTCGCTGAGAGGGGAAGTGAAAAAGATGTTCGCTAAATCTGTCAATTACAGTGGGAAAATATCGAAATTTTTAAAACATATTAATATAACTATACATATATGTTTTTCGCCAATCAAACATATAAATAACACATATAGTTATATGTTTCTGAAAATTGAATATGCACATATTTTTAAACATAAAACATATTTGTGTAAAAGTAGCTTCTTCACTTATATTTTGCCTTAATTTTCGAGAATTCAAACTTGAGATTCTGAATTTCCTGTTTAAAACAGTTTGCAACAACTTAGATAAGCATACTCAGATTCAATAAGTTTAAGTGAAAGTCAGATTTTGGAAAAGTTTACTGTCAAACAGCAACCAAAAGTCTTGAAATCATGAATTCCTATAGCAAAAATATGTATATGTTTCCAGAAACATATTGGCTTCAAAACATATAAATACAAAACATATTTGACATGCAAACATATTGAGAAACATAAACATATATGTTTTCCCAAAAACAAACATATTTATGTTTTAAAACATATGCATAAAACATATATGTTTCCCACAGTACTGTCAATCCACGGTAGCTCTAGAAACCCAACGACAAGTTTGGAAAAGAAGCTTACAGATTTACATGTCTAGCTTACTCTGTTTCCAGATTGGGACTGTTTTATCAAAAATGGTGTTTCTTATCGTTGTTGGTCGAGTAAAACAATGTAATAGTTCAAGTAGAAAAATTTGTAAGATTTTTGCATATGTATTGTTATGTATTTTATTATTTAGGTATGTGTTGAGATTGCTGGGTCGATCATGAAAGTGAGTGATTTTTGTGTTGTGTTGTGTTGTTGTAACGAATCTACTTTCAGGTGCGCATAATATGCGTGCTGTCGTTGCTGAGTGTGTTGAGAGCTTCAGTTCGCAGAGACTGCAGCAACCAGTGCGAGCAGTGCCCTTGCAAACAACTCTGTCAAACCAAATGTCTCTCAAGTACTCTTTATGTGTATACATATGAAAAAACAATGTGTATGTATAGTATGATTGTGTATGTTAAATGTATGTGTATGTACACAAACGACACTACTGCATGAGTGCAGTACATGAGGGAGCAGTAGATTTTAGCAGGTGAAAACAATGTGTATAGTATGTTTGTGTATGTTAAAAAAGTGTGTATGTATACACAAATGAAAACAATGTGTATAGTATGTTTGTGTATCTGAAAAAAGTGTACCTATGCATACACAAATAAAAACAATGTGTATAGCATGTTTGTGTATGTTAAAAGTATATGTATACAGTAGTACAGGGGGTGACACTGGCGGGCAAAAATCTGATTGGTCGAAATAATTAGGCTCCGCCCACCGCCCACTTTAGAAATAAAGATTTTTCCATTTTTACTTTTCTGTTTTTATTTTCTACTTTTCAGTTGTACTTTTAGCTTTCTTTTCTGTTTTTCTTTCTACTTTTCATTTTTACTTTTCTGTTGATTTTATTTTAATTTTATTTTCTACTTTTCTGTTCATTTTATTTTTATTTTTACTTTTAGCTCTCTTTTCTTTTCTACTTTTCATTTTTACTTTTCCGTTAATTTTATTTTAAATTTATTTTCTACTTTTCTGTTTATTTTATTTTTATTTTTATCTTTGTTTTATACTTTTAATATTTCTTTTTATTTTAGTGTGGGGCACAGCGTTTCCGATCAAATTGCAACTGTTCTTGAGCGTGCACCTAATTAGACAACTATCCAGCAGTCAAAACGTTCTGCCTTGGGTGGGAATTGAACCTGGTATTGGAAATGCTAAGGCAAGAACCTAACCACTCTACCACCTAGTCAATTTGCTTAAAACTCTTAAAGGCCGGTTATATGCAGCTAAGTACACAAATTAACAGTAACTTTCAAACCAAGCTTTCTGTAAATGCAGAGCCTCTTTACATGGTTAGATGAAACACAAGCAGGGCGGGTTTACATCTTTCCAAGTGAAATCGTTAAAACCTTTGCAAGAAACTCTAAACTGATCAAAGGGCTCTTATGTAATCTTGGTGAAACACGAGCAGGATGGGTTATCGGTAGAGGGGAATGTTTATTGCCTGCTTCCAATCTTTTGAAAGTGTAGTTAGAAAATGACTTTAGTCACTAATAGCAGTTGCATTTCTGAAAGTACATGTGCAAGTACAAATTGCAAACAGGATAGCATAGCAAATGCCCCACTGATTTTTGGCCTTCACTCAAATATTTCGTTCTTGTTGGGTTCTAAATCGATTTTTAAGATTTGTCAACCGAACTTTTGCCTATTAACTATTTTCCTACTCCGATTTTATAAGTTGCAAACTAACTACCATGGCCATCTCCAGGCATTCCATTTTTTTTGGGTGGTTACCAAACGTAAGTCCAAATGCAAACCCCCAAACTATAAGTGAAAGCAAAAGTGATAGCGCAAGTGAAAGCAAAAGCGCAAGTGAAAGCGAAAGTGCAAGTGTAAATGCAAGTGTACATGTTGTGTGTGTGTGTGCAAACGAACGAACAAACGAACAAACGCACTAATGATTGGCTCATTTTGACTCATTTTATGACTCATGATTGACTCATGATTGACTCATTTTGACTCATGATTGGCTCATTTTGACTCATGATTGACTCATTTTGGCTCCGGATTGGCTCATTTTGACTCATGATTGGCTCATTTTGACTCATGATTGACTCATTTTGACTCATGATTGACTCATTTTGGCTCCGGATTGGCTCATTTTGACTCATGATTGGCTCATTTTGACTCATGATTGACTCATTTTGGCTCCGGATTGGCTCATTTTGACTCATGATTGGCTCATTTTGACTCATGATTGACTCATTTTGGCTCCGGATTGGCTCATTTTGACTCATGATTGACTCATTTTGGCTCCGGATTGGCTCA
This sequence comes from Sabatieria punctata, assembly GCA_030248155.1. Taxonomy (NCBI): domain Eukaryota; kingdom Metazoa; phylum Nematoda; class Chromadorea; order Araeolaimida; family Comesomatidae; genus Sabatieria; species Sabatieria punctata. The sequence goes on from JASANB010003283.1 coordinate 62,921, forward strand.
TTT